>SNQJ01S0002561.1:379430-404236 GCA_010110895.2 Picea sitchensis | reverse complement strand
AAATGATGGAAGGAGGTCTTCTCACTTACATAAATAGATTGTATATCCTAGATTGTGACGACTTGAAGAGGTTCATAATGGATGAACTGCACAAAAGACCCTATACTGGTCATCTAGGATACTAGAAGATGATCACGGCCACCAAGAAACAATTCTATTTTCCTGGATTGAAGAAAGACATAGCTAAGTACTTAGCCAAATGCATAGAATGCCAATGGGTGAAAGCAGAACACCGAGACCTAGCAGGATTATTACAACCTCTACCAATCCTAGAATGGAAATGGGAAAACATCTCCATGGATTTCATCACCGTATTACCAACCTCGACCAAACAGAATGACGCCATCATGGTAGTGGTGGATAAATTGAGCAAGTCTGCTCATTTTATCCCCGTCAAGTCGACTTGTAAGGCAATAGACATCGCCAACGTATTCATGAAGGAGATATTCAGACTGCATGGTATGCCGAAAGAGATCGTGTCTGACAGAGACACGAAATTTACTTCCAACTTTTGGAAATCACTGATGGCTGGTTTGGAGACCAACTTACTATTTAGCACAGCCTATCACCCTCAAACCGATGGATAGACAGAAAGGGTGAATCAACTATTAGAGGACATGCTCAGGATGCATGTAATGCATCAACCCAAAAGGTGGGAAGACTACCTGCCACTAGTGGAATTCACCTACAACAACGACTACCAACAATCCCTGAAGATGAGTCCTTTCGAAGTCCTCTATGGTAGGTCATGCAACACTCCAGTCAGTTGGAGTAATCTCGTAAACAAAGTTACCATTGGACTTGACATGTTGAAAGAAATGGAACAACAAGTGATTCAGATAAAATAAAATCTAAAGGTCGCTCAGAACTGACATAAAAGCTACGCCGACAGAAGGAGAACTCCAAGAGAGTTCTAGGCAGGAGACCATGTATATCTCCAAGTTAGGCCCAGGAAGAGTTCCCTGAGGATGGGAGCTTGTGCCAAGTTGGCACCTCGGTATTGTGGACCCTTTGAAATTCTAGATAGAGTGGGACCTGTAGCCTATAGGCTAGCACTTCCTCCCACAGTAAAAGAACATAATGTTTTCCATGTTTCATTACTGAAGAAATATGTAGATGATTCTAATCATATAGTTGACTAGTCTGTGATCTAGGTGGAACCGGGGGGAGAATTCCAACTAGAATCTCAATTCATGTTGGACATAAAGGAAACCCTGCTCAGGAACTGAACCATTGCATAGGTCAAGGTGCAGTGGAAACATTTTTTCCCAGATGAGGCTACATGGGAAATGGAAGATGCCATGAAACAAGCATATCCGATTTTGTTTACCCCTATACATACATGTCATATTGATAGATAGAACATTGAGGACGATGTTCCTTTAAGGGGGAGGGAATTGTAACACCTTGTTTCCCCCAGTCTATAAAAATAACTATACTGCCCAAGAACTATGGCAAACTCAAAGATTGTGAATGTTTGATTTAATGGAACTTTGTATAAAATGTCCGAGGAATGTCTATGATATATGAATATATGTTGCATGACTGCTGAGAGGGGGATGTGCTGAAAAGAGACCACGATGGCTGATGAGAGGTGGTGGAAGGGGTCGAGAGTGGCTGTGTTAACTTCCACTTAACCAAAATTGTACTGGTTTGTATGTGCTCGGGAAAACCAAAGCTCACTCTCAGACCCCGAAATGAATTACCCGCCTGTATGGTAGGTGGGGAGGCTCCTCAAAGAGTAAATGAGGGGATGGGGCGAATCGCCCATCCGTAGAAGCTCTCAGACCTGACCATCGGACAGGGAATTTTGTGCCACACGCAACCTCGTAGGAGGAAATAAGTGTGGAAGGAGGGAGAGAGTGGAGCATGGAGATACAGACACACACACATGACAGGGATCACAGAAGGAGAACCAGAGGAACTCCGGGAAATACAATGAGTCATGAGTAGAGGAGAAGGAGAGTAACCTTCGTCCTTGACTTCCAACAAGCGGGATGTAGGAGACTAAGTCTCAAAGCATCGTGGTCTAGCTCGGGGGTGGCTAGTGGTAAATCCATTTGGAGTTGCTGAGCCTATGGTTGGGTGGAAATGAGCACCCCTCTCAGTAGTCGTGCCATACTTGTTTTTCTTTCTGATAAGTGTTTTACATCTCACATCTTGAATTAAATATATTGGATGCATGCTCATATTTGTACACTTATAAATGATTGGTTCCTATATAGAAGTGTTTTCCTGGTGTTCCAATTAGCAACAAAATGAATGCATGCTTATACTTAAATGACCGTAATCAGTTGACGTATAGAATGTATAAGTTCATATTCGAGATCATTCCTTGGAGACTTACCCCATGTACATAACCCATGATATGCCCTAATTTTTTTTCCCAAAGGCACCTCCTTTCGGGAAGCTCCATCATATTCCAGAGCCGGAGTGAGTTTCTTGAAGGGACTATTGTTTAAGTAAAATATCTAAGCTGACCTCGCCCCTGTCATGGAGTTCATAACTCAATATGTTAAGAAGGCCTTTCATTCATGTCCCCAATCTTGGTGATAATTATCCAAGAGTCCGTTGAAGGATTTTATGGCCTAAGTTTGGAAACCTTGCACCAGAAAGAATGGTTCCCTCAGAATTTGGTGTTTCGGCGTTTCGGCACCCGAGATACCCAAGAACAAGTTTCCTTGTATTCACAAGTCACGAAATCCTGATTTGTGAAACCCCGAAATAAGTATAGCGTGATTAGAAGTTGATGTTTGGGTGTTTCGACACCCGGGATATCTAGAGGCAAGTCTCTTGTACTCGCCAGTCCCGAAATCCTGACTTGCGAAACCTCAAAATAAGTATAGCGTGATTAGAAGTTGATGTTTCGGTGTTTCGGCATCGAGGATATCTCGAGGCAAGTCTCCTATACTTGCCAGTCC
Organism: Picea sitchensis; assembly: GCA_010110895.2. Taxonomy (NCBI): domain Eukaryota; kingdom Viridiplantae; phylum Streptophyta; class Pinopsida; order Pinales; family Pinaceae; genus Picea; species Picea sitchensis. The sequence goes on along the minus strand of SNQJ01S0002561.1, from coordinate 401,315 downwards.
CAAAATCCCGACTTGCAAAACCCCAGAATAGTGTAGCGTGGTTAGAGTCTTGATGTTTCGGTGTTTTGGCACCCAGGATACCTAAGGGTAAGACATCTTGTAATCGTCAGTCCTGAAATCCCGATTTGCGAAACCCTGAAATGATAATAGCACGGATGAGATATAGTGTTTCGATGTTTCAACACCCGAGATATCTAGAGGCAAGTCTCTTGTACTCGCTAGTCCCGAAGTCCCGACTTGCGAAACCTTGAAATAAGTATAGCATGATTAGAAGTTGATGTTTCAGTGTTTTGGTACCCGGGATATCTAGAGGCAAGTCTCTCGTACTCGCCAGTGCTGAAATCCTGACTTGCGAAACCCCGAAATAAGTATAGCATGATTAGAAGTTGATGTTTCTGTGTTTTGGCACCCGGGATATCTCGAGGAAAGTCTCTTGTACTCGCCAGTCCAAAAATCCCAACTTGTGAAACCCCAGAATAGTGTAGCGTGGTTAGGGTCTTGATGTTTCGGTGTTTCGGCACTCGGGATACCTAAGGGTAAGATCTCTTGTAATCGTTAGTCCCGAACTCCCGACCCACGAAACCTCGAAATAATAATAGCATGGACAAATATTGATGTCTCGGTATTTCGGCACCCGAGATATCTAGAGGCAAGTCCTCGGTACACTCTAGTCCCGAATTCCCGACTTGTGAAATCCCAATATGGCTTAGCATGTGTAGATTTGGTTTTCGGTGTTTCGGCACCCGGAAAACCGAAGGGTATGAACCCCTCATCCTCTTCTCCCACGAAAACCCGGTACACAAAACTATGAAAGGTGGAATGCCATGTTTTAATCTAAGGCATTGTTAGATGTGACGAACTGTTGGTTCCTTTCAGATTTCGGCACTTCGAGAAACCAGAAAGTAGGGGAACACTTGTATCGCGATTTCCCGAATCGCGAAAGACGGAAGCACCTCTCCGGTAAGGCCTATGGTCATAGCCAACAATCACATGGGTAAGGATAAGGGATAGTAGGGTCTGCATCAGGCCTCATAGGATTTCGAGGATTCTGTTCCTCGAGGAAAAGAAGGAAAAAGCCGAAAAATATTAGTTCCGTAGTGGGTGTGTTACAGTATAAACAAGTGCGTCCATTCCTGCTTAGGTACTGAGCTCCATGCCACAGTGCATTGTGTAAGATGATCTATAGGAAAGCTCAAGCCGATATACTTCTACGTGGAATTTTCAGTTTTTGTTTTGAACCTTACCCATAACAACTTTTGCATTTCTGCCAATTATATATTCTATCCCTATGCGCAACCCACCATATTGTAGGAGTCACTTTCAGTGCAATATCTAAAGTTAGAAATCTCTATTGATTTGGTATATACAATTCAAATTCTCTTACAAAAAGGATCTACATTTGTTATTCCATCATACTTCAGGGGATCACATACCTCAACTCCAATCCAACGCAATGTGAGGTTAATATGAGCATATCTCCTTATAGATACTTCATGTAACTTTTGTTTCCAATGTTCCAGGGATTCTTCTTAATCGGGTGCACACAAACTGATACTTCGCCAACTGAGCACATCTTCAACAATAGGATTCATATAATCATCCATTTGTGTGGTTATACTGTAAAGGTTATCGAGTTATTTTCCTCTTGTTGGTTCCACATATATTCTTCCTTCTATGGGATCCAATGCTGCAATAACTCTTAAGTCTGTTAATTCAAAGATCATTTGTCTCTTTTTCAAATCAATAATTTTTTGGTTATCAAAATCCCAATCAAGTCCAAGAAAAGATGGATAATGTTTACTACCATCCACTATCTCAATTACTTCAAAATATGTTGTGTTGCACACTCCATTGGTGTTAACATTAACCCCTGTCAGTCTTCCAATCGGGACAATCTTGTGTTAATTTTCTAACCTCAACTGAATTGGTGACCATATCAACTTTGGTTTTCCCATCATTTCCCATGTTTTCTTTGGAATGACGTTCATATCAGATCCCAGATCCAAGATGATATTATCCATATCATAATCTCCTACCTGGACATTAAGTCAGGATTCCCTATTCATCATTTTCTTGCGTTGTACATCGTTAATTGCTCGTTTTGCACTAGGTGCTTCTTTAACTTGTGTGCACTGGTCAATCATCCTACACAGTGCGTTCAATGTAGTTTCATCCTTGATTAGTTATAAAAAAAAACTTTAAGAAACTTTTCAGAATACTTACCTTCTCAATTATCCTTTCTGTCATTGAGTGGTTGTAGGTTGGAGGCATGTCATACACAGGTTGCGAGGTGAATGCTACCCATTATGTTTATAGAAGCTCCTTCCTTGCTTGCTTGTATGTTTCTCTCTCTCTTTGTGGGTCCAATGTTGGAGGAGGTTCTGCTTCTTTCCTAACCCACTGGTCAGTTTGAATTCCTTGTTCCATCACATTAGCTCATGTTCTTGATTCTCTGTGCGTAACAGTTTCTACCCTTGGTTGATCGTCATGCTCTTCCACTGTTATCATCTGAACATTCTGTGCATAATCCAGTTTTCTACAACATGTGCATGTTGTACAAGAATTCTGACAATATCGCGCCAAATTCCCATGCTGGTTACAATTATAACAAATAATCGGTCCTCTTCCTCTGTTGAATCCTCCTCTTTGTCGACCTTTGAATCCTCATTTTCCTCCTTGATTGTATTCCCTTGGAGTATTATATTKTGGTATCCCTCCTTCCGGTCCTTCTTCCCCTTGAACTTTGTATGCATTCACAATGCGTTCTCTCATTAGATCAAGTGTGTGATAATCCTTTTCATCATGTCTCACTTAATTTCAAAAATTACAAAATAATTTTCTGGAAATACTCTGATACTTCTGCATCAAAGGGTAGGTAGTAGGTTGATGACCCATCGTTTTTCATATCTCACACCATACCCACTCCTATCTAATGGGACTTATTAAAAAAATATGGATGTATACATTAATCAACTAACTCCTAAGTAACCTAAGTAGTTGGGAGGTTAGGGTGGAACCCTAACATAAATTTCACCTTAATCCACTTATTTGTTGGATATTGTGACAATTTGGGTCTTCTTGAAATGAGATAAAACCTTTATGGTCAAAGTTCCATGGTCAAAGTTCCCATTAATAAGGTGTAACTATAACCTTTGATGAAATTCCTACTAGATTTAGGGAAGAATTTTAACTAGAAAAAGGTTGACCTTATCCACTTATTAACTTACTCCATTATAATTATCCCAGTCTTCCAATTATGTAAGTTGTTATTAACTAAGTATCATAGAACATTAATACAACACAAATATCAAATACAAAAAACTATACAATATTTGATATGTTATCTCGATATTACACAGGCACTAAAAGGAAGTATTAATTCATAATCAAACATTTGTAGAAAGTGAATTTTGATACAAGGGTTCGCAAAGTTTTGGATGCAAGTGTGAAGATAGACTCAAAATGACATCGATGAGCTATCCTACATGATAAATACTTTCCAAGGAATTTATATGAATCCCATGGATAAGGTCTATATATCTATAACATAAGCACAAATTCAATATTCAACAATATAATTTACATCTAAATTAATCCAAACTTGTATAATTGAACTAGTGACCATATGCAAGAAAAAAAATATATAATATTTTAAAAGAAATTTAAAAAAGTGATAATATGCAAGAAAACAAAAATCTAAGATTTAAATTATATAAATATATATATATATATATAAATTAGTCCAAAATTATATAATTGGTGAACATATGCAAGAAGTAAAAAAATCTAAAATTTTGGGAGGACATTTAAATATCACATTTAAATTAGTCCAAACTTATATAATTAGGTGAAGATATACAATAAAACATAAATCTAAGTTATTTTAGGACATATACAAGGAATTTAAAGACAACAAAATTGGGACATCATTACAGAATAATTTTTGGTTTGTGAATTTTATAGAAATATTTAGTAGATATGTAAGATTGCTTTTGCAAATGAAATAATCAGTGCCATAGCTTCTTGGTTTATCTTTCTGCCGTTTCTTGAAGTTTATAGAAATATCTAGTAGATATGCAAACTTGTGGTTTGCCCATTGGTTTGCCCATTACTAGTACATTTATCTAATGTTTCCCACCAACAATTATATATACATTTTTATCTTCTGTAAAGGACCTATCATTTATTAAGGGGTGTCTTTTGGAATAATCAAATTAATAAATATATTAATTATTTCCAAATAAATTAAAATTGTTAAAATGGGTAAAGGTTGATGCTCAAGTTACTAGTAGGGGCCTATCCATATCATCATGACCAATGCCATCCCATATAATATAATATAATAATAATAATAATAATCCATTTTTAAGGTCACGGCCAAGCCAGACACCTAATTGGTGTATGAGACCTCCTTGTTTATGGGACAAGGGACCCCTCCGCCCAACGATTTGATTGGTAAAGTCTATGGAGGTATACGTACCCTACTCCCTCTGGATTTGAACTTGTGACCAATCAATCTAAAAAGTAAAAAAACATTATTTCACATAAGTGTGAATGTCTTTTATTTTCCGTCATTCAATGTATTTCATAATCCGTCAAACACTTTTAGGAAATGAAGTTGATTTAAAAAACAAATAGAAGGCATATCATTGGAAAACAACATTAATCCACAAGTAAGGGTTATTAACTTTGTTGGTATGTTATACAAATATTTCATGATTAGAGTATATTTTAAGATATTGAGAGTATGACTTTTGGAAAAAAGTCATGCACTAGGAATCACTTTGCTAGGGTTTGATGTGATTTGAAACCTAGTTCCGTTGAAATAACCAATTTTTTTCAAATCCAACGATGGTACCACCTGTAAACACGAGGGATTGGTTGCCACCATGGAAGGTGCAGGTTAGGGGGCGTGATTGCCTCACACAAAAAATGCGGTTGCGAATGAACTTGATGGCATAAGAGAATCGAGGCCACCTTTTGATCCACCATTGCAGACTCAAAGCCATACCTTTTATGTAGAGTTGAGCAAAGTAAAAGAAATGGATATTGATATGGAATCTTCCCATTGAAAGGTGGCTTGGGCGTGGGAGTTAGGAGAATGCATTCCACAAGTTTCAATGATGCCAATTTATTTGGTTAGTTCAGAAAGGGTAGGTGAGCATACCCAATATATGAGAGATCATGTTTTCATTGGGAAATTTTTAGGGCTTTGGCCCTATAAAAGAGAAATGATAAAATGAATAAAAAACTGATGGAAACCCAAGGGTCATTTTGATATGCATTTGGGCTTTAAGAGTCTTTTCAAAATGATCTTCCACAATTTGGAAGACAAGGACCAGATATTTGAGAACGAGCCTTATTTATTTAACTCAGTTGGGCTATATCTAAGATATTGGACAAAAAGATTTGTCTCGGAAAAAATAAGATTTCACCCATGCTCCTGTTTGGATCAATTTTTACTCGCTTCCACAGGAATTTTGGTAAGGTGAAATCCTGGCCGAAATCAACAATACTTTGGGGATCTATGTCAAAACCATTGAAGCAACCCACCAGTGTCGTTACACCTCTTATGCTTGGATCTATGTTTATATGAATGTATCCAAGCCTCTCCCAAGTTCCATATGTTTAGAATACCAAGATGAGGAATGTATATAGACCATTGATTATGAGAACATCTCGTTCAGGTGTAGAAAAAGTCACGAGCATGGCCACATATTTAGGGGTTGTATGCTCAATGCCCCTTCAAAAGATAAGGCTTCACCTAATGAGAAACAAAAGGATTGCTTCACCCAGGTCCAAGGGATATGTATGAAAGGTCAGAAGAAGACGACACTTAACCCCGCCAAGGCTCCATATACTAGCAACTCCTTTGAAATCCTTAATCAAGTCCCGAGATTAGAAGATATAGAAGAAATATCTCAACAAACAAATGTTGGAAATGTGCAAAACAAGTTAAAAGAAGTCCCAGAGATAGTCTTGGAGAAAGTCATCCCTATCCCTATTACAGATCCCATGGGAGAAGATAAGATCACAGAAGATGGGGGAAACAAGGAGGTTGAACTATATGAGAAGGAATTCATCAGGATCAATCCAGTTAGTCTAGAAGAATTTTATCGTAAGAAAGAACTACTCTCCCTCCCCCCAGATCAACTTCGGAAGGTCCATAAAGTCTACCTAAACTCCACGACTGGGGCTACCTCCATATTTGGTGTGGGATTTGGTAAAAACAAAGATCCACTCAAAGAATCTCGCAATCTATCAAAGGATGATAAAAGACATTGTAGGAAATCAACCCAACAATTAATTCATGAAGTAGGTAGCTTTATCATGGTGAACTCAGGATAGATCCAACTTCTAAATGAGATATTCTTTCGCATCCCCTCGCCATCTTCCTCATGAATATTTGTCTCATGGAACATTAGGGGCCTAAATGGAAGGAGTAAATAGAGACTCGTTCGAAATTGTATCATGGCGAAGAATCCATATATTTTATTTCTACAAGAAACTAAATGTCCTAGCATAGAAGCTGACACCATACTATCAAGATGTTGATGACATGGTGACTATGTTAATATAGATTCTAGAGGATTGGCTGGGGGTCTTTCCATCCTCTGGAACCCAACGATTGTCATTCTAGATCAACTCTTTACTACCAAATGGACCATTTATTCTCACTTTTGGGCTATTGGCTCATATAAGGAGGGATATCTCACCAATGTGTATGGTTTGCATGTACCTATGGAGAAGTCTCCCTTCTTGGAAAATCTTGTAGGTTTGAAGGACATCATTCGGGATCATAGATGGATTTTAGGAGGGGAATTTAACATTATCCTCTCTGTTACGTAGCTAGAGAGGTAGTAGTGGGGGCCCAGAGGGCCCATAGTGATAATAGTGGAGGCCATTCAATGTAAGGTGGACGATCCACTATTATCACTATGGGCCCCCTAGGCCCTCATTACTACCTCTCTAGTTACTTAACACTCTCACTGGCTGAAAAAAGGGGTGGTATTTGCAGATTGGAAAGTGATAGTGAGGGTCTAAAGAATCTAATAGAATCCTTTCATCTAGTAAATCTAGAGAAAATCAATGGTGATTACACATGGTCTAATAAACGTTCAAGTTCCCAGCAGATAGCAATATTCTTAGATCAATTCCTAATCTTAGAGAATATAATGTTGGAGGGAAACTTCATGGAATCTAGTATACTCAATCTCGCTAGCTTAGATCATCGACCCATTCAACTATGGATGGATATTACTAGCACTCCACGACACAAGCCCTTCAGAGTTGAGAAATTTTGGTTGACCCATCTAGACTTCTAAGAGAATTTTCATAAATGGGGGCAGACACAACCATTCCTCATAGCACACTAATGTATTGTTTCCAACAAAAGTTGAAGAACTTCAAATTGCACCTTAAAGAATGGAATAAACATACTTTTGGAAATATTTTTCAAGCTCAACAAGACCTGGAATAGAGAATGAAAACTATCCAACAATAGATCCTCTCTCAGGGTCACTCAGATTAACTCAAGGTGGAAGAGTCAAGGGTCAAACATCAACTGTAGGAGAAATATGCTCATGAGGAAATCCTATGGAGACATAAATATATAATTTAGTAGCCTAAGGAGGGATAACAAAATTCAAAATGTTTCCATAGATCTATGATTCAAAGGCGTCATATCAATTGCATCACCCATATGGAAAATTCCCAAGGCCAACCTATACTATCCCATTCAGACATAGATCAAGAGTTGGTGAAATTATACTAAGATATTCTCATTGAACCTTGTACAGAAAGGTCCACAACCATTGCCAAAATCACTAGGAATATCCATTTTGTAGTCACTACAGATCATAACACAACCCTCCTATTGGCACGTAGTGGGTAGAACCAGGGTTCAACATTAACTCACCCACAAAACCCTAAGATACTGACCCTTTCGGCATCACCCGCAAGAAGGTGAAGTCTCACTCGAGGTATCTATGGGGATTGCAAAAACTAGGTTTCCAAATTCATGAAGGGATGGGAGGAATTCATCATAACCATTACACTTAGCATTCGTTCATTATACCATTTATCATGTGCATAGAAACATAACAACATATAACATATTCATAATAACATAAAGTGAATCATATGCGCAGAATCATCAGAACGATCACATCATCACACATAGACACCATATTTGAACATGGTTCACCCAAGCTGGGCTACGTCCACAATGATCAACTTCTTATTATATTATTTAGAATCATCCCTTACAAAATATGCACACTGCTCTCATACATTATGCCCTTGTCGTTCTCCTATCCTTCTATATGTTTCTCTTCACTCTTACATTTGTGCATATAGTGCACACTTAGCTATTCTTACTCTTATTCACTCTCCACTAGTACTTGACTACTAATGTTTCACTTCTTTTTATCCCAAAACCCTTACATATTTAAACAATTACATTAGGGCTTAGCCCTTTTCAATGGACCAAAATGCCTAATTTCTTACAATTGTTTTCCTCCTTTCACACCCACTGATCTTGAAAGTGTGCCAACTTCCTTTCCTTATTTTGCATGAGCTACGTAGTTCCCAAAACTGGTCCCAAAAATTCATGTCCCAAAAATCCCCCAACACTCACTTGTGGCTCATCTCGAGCCACTCAGGCTTTCTAATGCGCTCCCTTCAATGTCACAATGAGCTTATCAAAAGTCTCATATGCAGTTACGATCTTCTCCTTTGCTTGTATTTCCTGCACCACAATCTCATCTGTTTTCTGCGCAGTAAATGGTAACTTAAAACATTCTTCCTGAACAATAATTGATTCGAATAAGCGTGGATATCCTTTAGGTATTTTAACTTTCTCCTTCAATATGGTTGGATGTTTTTCTTTCTTCTCAAGTATCATAAATGTTGCTATACCCAGGTTCTTGTTGTGCATAAAGTCCTCTTCCCTTGTTCTTTGTGTTCCTATTCTTCTTCTTGATCCTTCTTTGGTTTTTATGTCCCCTTCTGCATTGCTTCTTGCATGGGGGTTTTCTATTCTTATTCTCATTTGTTTACCATCTCACTTTGTTGTAGGATTTCTAGGTGGCACATACACTATGGGGAAGTTTTCTATGCTTGATTTGTTGCTTCCACTCTTGGGATTCTTCCTGCATCGGTGTTGATGTATTCTTACTACATGGCTTATTCATTCCTGATGTGGATGCTCCTACCTTTGGTGGTTCCATATCTCTTTGTGCTTTGATTCGGTATGCAATACACTTGGCTCTCTCTTTCGTAAGATCTAGCTCTCCTCTAGCTCTATGTTCTCTTCAAATGATCATGCAACAATAACCTTTAATCATCACCTCTTGTTATGATTTTATAGGATGTGTCCATTTGTTATATTCCTCTTCGTGCCAAAATTCTTAGTCCCATCCAGTCATATTTGCATTCAGTTCCTTCCATTTATGTATTAAATTTGTATATTTTGATGGATCATGGTATATATTTTCCATCCTGTCAAGATCTTCATCATCGCTTTTCATTTATGATTATGTGTTCCCACCATCTTGCCACAATGTTTTCTCTTTAATTCATTTTTCATCTTCTGCGCAGGTCTTTATCCTGGCTCTTCAATTCTCCTTTCCAAATGTAGTTCAATTTTCCTTCCTTTTTGCAACATTTTCTTATTCATCTTTGACTCTTTGAACAATGCCCACTTTAGAACTTCAATTCTCTTGTCTCTTCAAATGTTTATTATGGCTTGTCTTAAGCTCTTTTATTGCTTTTTTGTTTCTTTTTCTTTTTCTCTATAATGCAGTATAATACAAATACTATGGTACACATACTGTGCACTCAGAATAGTGTGCAAAAGCACGATTGTCCCTATACAATTTCATCTGACTATCGTTTATGATTCCTTCCATGGTTTCCCTGTTCAATTCCTCCAACTAAATAACAATTGCTTCTGTCACCAATATTATGACATATGGACCCAACCAGTGCATTTGGAACTTTCTAGGGTGTTGCAAAAATTTGTTGTCATAGATCAAAACTAAGTCTCCCATCTGCAAATTCTTTTGTTTAATATGTTTTTCATGCCATGCCTTTTCACGTGCTTTCTGCACCTGGTCCAGGAGGACCTAGAACGCTAAAAAAATGATCTTCTCGAATGCTCATGAAAATGAATCCATTGCATATATCTTGATGATATCTTTCCAACACAATTTGAACAGGCTCAAATGAAGTTCGTATGGTCGTTTAAGGTTTGGAAAAAACATGGCAAAAGTCAAAGCAGGGGTGCCACATGGACGAACCATAGGATGCCACACAAAATATCCATATAGGTTATACAACTGACACGATGATGTCAGAAAAATGACATGGAAGCACGAGAGGCTGCCACATGTCACTCATTTTTTGCATTTTCAGGCACCCACATGGACCAATAAAAGAATTCCACGTGTCATCCATATGATGACATGGTAGGTGATAGGTGACATGTACAATCAACATCCGTACACTTATGTGGAAATGACTAAGTAGTGACATGGAAAAGTGTTGACGCAAGTAGGTGACTATGCATATAGGTGGACCAACCAGAGAATGCCACATGGCACTCTCCGATTGGCCAATAATGGCTAAGGGAGAATCAAAATTGTTGGGGGTTGAATGGAATAGAACCCATGACCTACCAGGAATCAAGCCAACGAACTAACCATTGAACAAACAACATTAGTTGTAATAGATTGCTAGAATATTTTATTTTAAGTTACAATTGTATAACAATAAGCCCACAAGGGGAGGTCGTTAGGATTGAACCCGTGAACTTCACTCACATGTTCCAACAACTTAACTCAAAGTTTTGACCATTGTGTCATGTATGTGTTTTGGTTACAAAAAACAACAACAAAAAATTTAAAGTGTATTTATGTGTTTCCTAAGTATATAGGGGATCGGTTTGACCAACTAGCCCTATTTAAACATATCCTCTAACCCCTATACAAACATGGGAATTTGTGCCAAGAGAACCTTGCATAGAATTTTGTGCAGATTTGCTTCGTTTTGTATGCAAGAGGTGTTCCTATTTTGGATTTGTCTCGTTTTGCATGTTGTTGAGTTCTTTGAGAGAGGTATAGAGTGTTTATACTCATTTTTCTCATAATTTTAAGAGAAATCTGATGGTGATGTTAGTTTTATGTGAAAGTGCTATGTATGAAAGTCTTATTACCATTTTTCATGTATGATACTTGTAGTCTCGTTATATGTGCAAAGGGGGTGTAGTCTCGTTATATGTGCTAAGGGGGGTTTGTGGGCACATGTTTAGAACATAGTCAAGTTTATACTCATTCTTCTCAAAATTTTGTGAGTAGTTCAATGGTGACCTCTATTTTTGGGTTGGAGTAAAAAACTTTAAGGGTTTCTTCAAATTGGCCATTGTAAGTCATCATTGTATCAATCATTTGAGCATTAATAGAGTGGTCTCAATATTTGGAACTTTATTATCAAACTATGTAGTGAACTATGTTATTTGTTGTCTCTATTTCTCTATATTTTGGCACTCATTATTTCGACAAGTTATTATCAATTAATGGATTTTATGGATAAATAAGCGTTTTCACATGATATTTTGCAAATATTCAAGTTGATCTTCATTTTCTGAATTTGGTCGGATGTTTAGTGTGTGCTTATGAACTAATTGACATCTAAGGATTTTCAGGCTGAATTGGTATTAGATTTTGTTGATATTTTAGATCAAGTTGTTATCAAAACTCATTTGCTATTTTCAGATCATGTGGTATCAGAGATGGTTTGATGTTTGTTTGCAAGTGAAGGCTTATGAGTTCCAAACTCAAGCTTGGTGAAGGATCGTTTGAAGAGTACATTCCTGAGATTGGTTCGAGGTGTTCATTTCGAAAGCAAGAAATGGCTTCAACAAAAGACAAGGATTCTTCTAATACAAATCCTTTCGGTACTAAAGAGACATTATTTTATGTGTTTATGACAATGAATTCCATGGTGGAAGAAATGTATGAGGATCGAAATAAGGCCAAGGGAACTAGTGGTAAAAGAAAAGGAAAACCACATAACTTTGAGAAGCAGTCGAAGAATCCGCATAACTTCAAGAAGCGGTTGAAGTGAAAAGAAGAAGAGAAGCCTACATGTTCTCATTGAAAGAAGAAAGGACATGAGGAGGCAACATGTTGGAAGTTGCATCAAGAATTGAAGCCAAAGTGGGCTCAACCTAGGAAGGGTAAAATGAAGACCACGACCATGGTGTAGGATCTTGGATCATATTTTGAGGATGAAACTAAGGTCACAACTATGGAAAATAAAGGTAAATTTTTTTTTGCAAGTTTTAGTTCGCGTACTTCTTCAAAGTCTAAAGTAATCCCTGATGGAAGGAAAATAATTGACTTGTTTCATTTACGAGTTATCTAAAAGCACAATAATATTGATACACTTGTTGATAGTGGATCACAAGTAAATATTATTTCAGAGCAAGTTGTTTAGAGTTTGGGATTGGAAACTAGGCCTGATCCGAGACCGTATCCTTTGGGTTGGAATTGTGATAATTCTTAGGTACATGTAACTAAGCAATGTAAGTTATGATTTGCGATCACATCCAGTTTCATTGATGAGGTAGAGTTAGACGTGGTTACACTTGACATTTGTGAGATGGTTTTGGGAAGTCCATACTTGTATGACATAAAAGCCATTTTCTACAAGGAACAAAAAAATATCATCTTTTCAAGGATGGGATTGAGCTCATTGTGAGAGCTCATCAGATGAAGACAAATTTGATAGTTTTCACTACAGGTCACGTGAAAATGCTAGTATCCATGATCCATATTTGCACCCTATTGTTGAAAGTAAAACAAGTCCTTTGGTTGATTATATTCATGTTAAGAAGGGAAAATATGTTGATGGATCATTCTCTTTCGCATATGTATATTCAATTTTTTTGTTTAGTTTATTACTAATCAGTGGAGTTTGGTTAGTAGCTGCAATAATGAATGGCGGAGTTTGTGAATTTAAGGGAGTGGTTAACTTGGTCAACAATGTTGTTTCAGTCTTCATTATTATTGTGATGAGTCAGGTGCTCATTATCCAAGTAGGAAGGATGGATGATACTAGAAAAGAGAGGCGAAAATATCCTCACTTCATTTATGAATGATCCATACTTTTGGAGGTCCAAAAGTTCTTCACTAGGGAGGTGTGATTTAGGAAGATCCGGAATCCTAAAAAAACGATCTTCTCAAATTCTCATGAAACCGATTCCATTGCGTAGAGCTCGACCAAATATTTCCAATGTAATTTGAATGGGCTCAAACAGAGTTCGTATGAGAAATTTATGGCCGTTTAAAGTTTGGGAAAAACAAGGCAAAAGTCAAAGCAGAGGTGCCACGTGGCAGGCCCATAGGCTTCCACGTGGCATGTATGTACATGTCTTATAATTGATAGGATGAACTCATGCTGACATCAACAAGATGACATGGAAGCATGAGAGGCTGTCACGTGTCACTCATTTTTGGCATTTTCGGACACCCATGTGGACCAATAAAAAAGTGTTACGTGTCATTTGTACAATGATGTGGAAAGTGATAGGTGGAAGGTACAGTAAACATCTGTATGTTGACGCATAAATTATTGGTTAGTGATGTGGCAGAGTGTTGATGCAAGCAGGTGACTGTGCAGACATATAGACCAACCAAAGAATGCCACGTGGCACTCTCCGATTGGCCAATAATGGCTAAGGGAGAATCAAAATGGTTGGGGGTCGAATGGAATAGAACCCACGACCTCCCAGGAATCAATCCAATGGACTAACCATTGAACCAACAACATTATTTGTAACGAATTTCAAGAATATTCTATTTTAAGTTATAGTTGTATAACAATACACCCAAAAGGGGAGGCTGTGGGGATTGAACCTATGACCTCTGCTCACATGTTCCAATGAATTAACTAAAAGGTTTTACCATTACGCCGTGTATGTGTGTTGGTCACAACAACCAACAACAAAGTATTTAAAGTGTATTTATGTGTTGCCCGTGTATATAGGGGGTCAATTTTGTTGACTAGACCTATTTAAACCTAGCTTTCGACCCCTGTACAAACATGAGAATTCATTCCAAGAGAACCTTGAATAGAATTTCATGCAGAGTTGCCTCGTTTTGCATGTAAGTAGTGTTTCTATTTTGGATTTGTCTCGTTTTGCATGTTATTGAGTTCTTTGAAAGAGGTATAGAGTCTTTATACTCATTTTTCTCAGAATTTTGAGAGAAATATGATGGTAATGTTAGTTATATATAAAAGTGATATGTATGAAAGTCTCATTACCATTTGTCATGTATGAGACCAATAGTCTCATTATACATGCAAAGGGGGGTCTTTGGGCACCTGTTCAGGACATAGTCTAGTTTATACTCGTTCTTCTCGAAATTTTGTGAGGAGTTCAGTGGTGACCTATGTTTCTAGGTTAGAGTTACAAACTTTAAGGGTGTCTTAAAATTGGCCATTGTAAGTCATCATTGTATCAATAATTTGAGCATTAATAGAGTGGTCTAATTGTTTGGAACTCCATTATCAAACTGTGTAATGAGCTATGTTATTTGATGTCTCTATTTATCTCTACTTTGGCACTCATTATTTCCGCAAGTTATTATCAATTAATGAAGTTTATGGATAAATAAGCATTTTCACATGATATTTTGCAAATAGTCAAGTCGATCTTCATTTTTTGAATATGGTCGTATGTTTAATATCTTTTTATGAACTAATTGACATCTAAGGATTTTCAGGATGAATTGGTATCAAATTTTGTTTATATTTTGGATCAAGTTGGTATTAGAATTCATTTGATATTTTCATATCAACACTTGCTGATGAAATCCCACGACAAAACAATCTTCCTCCATTTCTACTAGCTCTGATATTCTTTGTTGGACACACTTACCACACTTAGAGGGGGGGGGTGAATGAGTGTGGGGCTCTTTTTACAAAAAATTCCCTCTTACAGAAAACTCATTAGTTAACATTCAACTTTTACTCATTACTCATTGTTGTCATTTATAACCAGTTAGATGTGAACATATATCAACAACATATATCAACAACACAGATCATCAATAAGTCATCACCACAAGGAACACAAAGAACACAAGATGTATGTACAATTTTCTTGTTATTACAGACTACAATCCTTGGGGTTTTTCAGCAACCACTGAATAGAGTACAACTCTACAAGAGCACCAACTCTATAATGCAATACTCAACTTACACCCTCAACACCAACTGAGATGAGGCAAAAATCCTCAACATATATCAATCTGCAACAGGTACGCGACATGTCAGTAGTGCATCCCGCATGTGTATGCGCCCTGGCTCACTACAATACGCCTCATAAACTATGGTTTATGAAGCTCCAAGAATTTTTTCATCAAGATCTTCGATATTTCCGAACATTTGATGCATCCATGAGATCCTCCTCACACTCTCTTTCTCAGAATAGATCTTCAATCATGCTCAAGAGATCCACACCAAAGATGCTCTCACAAGAAGCTCTCCATCAATACTCCAAAAGATAATCTCGCTAGAAGCTCTCCATTAATCCACCAAAAAGGATGTTCTACAAGAGACCATTGCTATCTTATTTATACTTTCATCATCTAGGTCACTTAACCCATTTCTAGGTCACTTAACCCATTTTCCTTATTTTAGGGTTAACCACTTTCCATAAATAGAAAGTTCTCCAATACTTTATCATTTAAATATTCCTTCTTCATTTTTTCACTTCTCTTTATTATTTAAATAATCCACCTTGAATTTTTCACTTTACTTTATCATTTAAATAATGATTTACAATCCTTTGAGGCACTTTGACTTCTTTGACCTTATGGGGCTTCAAGCCATCATATGGGGGTCCTTCAACTTCTTAGGGCCATAACTCTCAAACCGTGAGGAGCTATGTGACATTCCACATACCACCAGAAATGGCATGACAAGCACTATCCATCTAGGATAGTTTCACCAACAAAATCACTGGTCTTCATCTCATTATTCCACATACAATCATGGGTTTTCTCAACCATAATTCAACCGCAAAGCGTCTTCTCGTGAGGGCTTTCACCATAAGGGGACCACTTTGGAGTTCATCCATTTGTACCATGACAAGAAAATAGTGAGTCAAACTATGCATAATATATCAAAGAATCCATCTTCATCATGTATCAATGACAACTCATTGATCTATCTTCATCTATGCATCATATCAATGATAGCTTATTGATCCATCTTCATCGATTGGTTTCCACTTGACATCTATCATTCTCATCAAGAAAAATACATATACATTGTTCATCAATCATCAATCAATCAATCCATTGACATCAATCAATCAAACCATTTTCATCAATGACAACATGATCCAATAATCTCCCCCTTTGGCATTGATGGCAATACCAACATTGTTGTTAACACCAATCATTGATGTCAACATGTAGAGAAGGCATTCTCTACATATATTGTCATGAATCATATCAATGTGACTATCTCTCCCCATTAAACATCAATCACATCAATGTGACTATCTCTCCCCCTTTAACATCAATGGAAAATGGTCTTCTCTCCTTGGGGATGCTCCCCCTTCTTGAACTCTCCTTGGGTCTTCTCCCCCTGTCTGAATGCCTTTGATATTCCCCTGAATAATCTCTCCCCTTTTGAACAAGGGATATCACTCTGATGTAATGTTGAAGATACATTGCTCATACTCCCCCTGTGACCATTGCTCCCCCTGGAATTATGCCTATGTGCTCTTTCTTCAAATATAGGGCTCTTTTCTAGGTATGCATCTAATAAATATATCCTCCTAGAATCATGGGAAGAAGAATGACTTCCCCTATGGGTATGTCTCCCCCTATCTTCAACTGGATCATATATCAACCATTCTCTCTATGATGATCCTTGGACATGTTTATGCATCAACTTTGTGCCATACCATACATCATGAAAAAAAAGATATGTCAACAATAAATTAGAGATTCATGAACAATATATCAACCAAGTACATCATGTACCAAAATGTGCCCAGAATGCACAACACCCATGTACATCAACCATGTACATCAACATCATACAATATGCCAAAAGATATCATCCATGGAATATATCAATCGCATGCCTCTATAAACATGTCAACATGTGCATCTACCAATATGCCAACTGTTAGTCCCTAAAGTTGCACTTGAGTGTGAGAGGGAAAGCTAGGGCATCATCGAGTTATTGCAAAAGTGTTTTGAGGGTTTTTATGGTTTTTTTTTTGAATAAGGTGGTTGAAAACTGGGTCAAGGTAATAAAATAAATGAGAAAATCAGAATAAGAACAAAAAATATCCCATTGGCTAGTTAAAAGGTAGTCACATAGATGGATTAAACAAATAAGGAAAATAGAAAATGAAGTTTTCAATTTGTCAACTTCACACAAATTCTTATCTCAAAATATCATTAAGAAATAAGACCATCAACCTGAAATCAAAACTTGAAAATAATCACCACAACAAATTCTTTACTGTATTAATCAATAAGCAAGAAAACAAATGCATTGCAATTTGAATAATGAGATCAAGCATGAAGAAAGAAAATAGAGTATAAAAGAGTGTCTAACCATCCATATTCCTTTGCTATTAAGTGTCAGATAGAATAATAATGCCTTACAAGGAGTTTCAAAATAAGTCCTTTTGATCTCCAATTTTTCCACCCCTAACTTCTCATTCTACAAAGTCTATATAGAAACAATACATAATTATCAAGATCCAAAAGAAATGGATCTGAAAACCTCCTCATCTATATTTAGTTTCTTTTTTCAAATAATCAAGGATAAGATCCAATATGATCTCCAATTCGAATTGATGAGGTGGCTTGTCAATTGTTGTCCATGAGATTTTTCAGGAAAACAAATCTGGTAAATCCCTGAAAAATAGGGTCCAACAATCTCTTTGTATCTATTAAATGGTGATAGTTTTGTAAAAACGGAGAGAGATTTTTGTGAAGGGGCATGTTACCAACAAAAACCTCTTTTGGTTTCATCAAATTCATCTCCAGCTGTTCTACAACCACTCTTTAAGAAAAAGACTAAAACATGTAAAAATAATAGAGTATTTCTTGTAGCTTTATCAGAAAATTAGTCCTCAAAGATCAATTCGAATTTCTTAAAATATGATTGTTGTGTAAAAAATGAAAGAGGTTTTTGTGAAGGGGAATGTTCCCAACAAAAACCTCTTTTTGTTTCATCAAATTCATCTCCATATGTTCTGCAACCTCTCTTGAAGAAAAAGACTAAAAGAGGTAAAAATAACAGAGTATTTCCTGTAGCTTTATCAGAAAATTAGCCCTCAAAGATCAATTCGAATATCTTAAAATGTGATTGTTTTGTAAAAATAGAGAGATGTTTTTGTGAAGGGGCATGTTCCCAACAAAAACCTCTTTTGGTTTCAACAAATTCCTCTCCAACTGTTTTGTAACCTCTCTTGAAGATAAAGACTATAACAGGTAAAAAACAGAGTATTTCCTGTAGCTTTTCTGGTTCTGCAAAATAATAGCCTTTGTCATCAGAAAACACTGCTTCATCTTTGATAATATGGTGGTTTCTCTTGTTATAGGTATTATAGAGTACTGAGCAATTTATTTTCCTTTTAGGTTCCTGTTGGATGATCTCATCTTCATTCCCTTCCTCAAACTGGTTTGCAATCAAAGCATCTTCATAATCCTGTTGTGTCACATGTAGAGGAGATGATTTAGAATCATTCAAATGAACTACGGGGTCTTCTTATGTATCATCTTCATCTGTGTCCTCATCTATTTCATTATTCTGAAAAGGAGGCAAAACCTTTTGGTCATCTTGGTTTTTTCTTTCTCTTGGTAAGATTTGAGGTACATTGTTTGACCTCCTGAATTGATTTGGATTTCTGTAACCACTCTCCTGTGCAAGTCTACTGGGTTGTTTTTGTTCCATATTCAACCTTTCCATTTCATATGTTATAGTTTTTAGCATCTTATCCATTTCATCTATTTGTTGAAATATGTGTTAGGGTTTAAAGATTGCATGAGCCAGCTCCAGGGCTTCTGTAATTCTCTCAAAGTAGACACAACTAAAGTCTTAATTAAGACTTGGTGAAACAGACTGCTCTTTGCATTGGTGGAGAGTGACTCCACTCTCTTTGACATCTTTGTCAAGATTTTGAGTAGAAAATAATGCAGATTTAAGGGGTAATCACCATTTAAATGCATTAATATCCTAATATGGTAGATATAGACTAGTGAAAATCTACCTTCGCAGGTGATATACCTATGGATAACGATCATATCAGTGTGCCATTCAGGTCTAATCCAGCTGCGAGGAACTCCCCTTCTCCAATTCAGATTTTTCTTATCTGGAAGCATGAATTGATTGACAAACTTTGTAACCACATGCTCTTTCTTCCACCATCTTTCTCCTCCGACCACCAATCTGCAAGCTTTAGTAATTGTCTTTTCTGTCACTAGCATCAGCATCTTCCCGATCTCCACCTCGTGACCATCAAAGTTCTGTGCAAAATCCATGGAGACCTGCTCATCATAACCTTGAAAAGTGGTAAGAAATTCAAACCACCCGGCATCTCTGAACCTTTGAGCCATCTGGGGATAAGCTTCGAGGAGTTCAGCACCCTTGGGTTCTAATCTGACTACCTGTCCGCTCCTCTTAGGTGCCATCAAAACACAATGCTATAACTAGTGCGATTTGGGTTCGAATTTTCCACCTGCAATCTGTTAGCATATGATGTTCTTCTGAGCAAATACCTGTGCCTAAAATTCAATAAAATCATACATAGAATGACAGGTTCAATATAATGATCATTGAGAATTGGGTGATTTGAAATGAGTCCTTTGCAGGTACAGAGCAATCCGATTAAGAAACAGTTTGAATCACTAAATGATTACAAGATTTTGTGGGACACATGCAAACTCTCAAACCACGATCTGTGTCATCATAACAAAATATGGGTGACGGACGCATATCAAGGCATGATTATCTTTGCTCTATGGGAATAAGGCTATTCCCATAGCGCTATTAATGACTTAGCATAATTTGAATTTGTAAAGTTCAAACAGGCATATAAAGTGACACATCATTTAAAACCATGTCTTACAACTCCAAACTTAAATAAATTATTCAAAAACTGAAATGCTCATACATAGAATGACAGGTTCAATATAACGATCATTGAGAATTGGGTGATTTGAAATGAGTCCTTTGCTGGTACAGAGCAATCCGATCATGTAATGGTTTGAATCATAAAATTATTTGAGAGCCATCGTGGGACAGATGCAGACTCTTAGTCCACCGTATGTGTAATCATAACGAAATCTAGGTGGAGGGCTCATATTAAGGCATGATTATTTTTGCGCTACGGGAATAGCCTTATTAATGACTTAGCATAATTTTGAATTTGTAAGATTCAAATAGGCATATGAACTGACACATCATTTAAAACCATGTCTTACAACTCTAAACTTAAATAAATTATTCAAAAACTGAAATGCAAACCATAAGACACTCAAAAAAAGATCAAAATCAACTGGAAATAGATAATGAAGTGCAGGTAGGAAGGGTTTGGGATTAAGTTTTCTCACAAAATCAAAAGCAAAAATAGAGACTAACACCAACCATGTGCATCCACCAATATGCCAACCATGTGCATCCACCAACATGCCAAACAAGTGTCATATCACTCATGATATGTCTCCATCATGAACCAAGTACCATAACTAAGTATCAAACAAGTACCAATTGTTGTGCTAATCAAGTAATACTAATTAAGCATATGCCATATATGAGTGTGCCAAACATCACCATGCACCAATACCACAAAATGATGAATCCCATATTTGTATGCCAAATCCTCCATAAAACATGTGTCAATCAAACTGCTAGTAGGTGCCTCTACCAATGTACCAATCATAGATCAAGTCATGAATCCTCAACATGATAATCTCATCAACTCACCAACTACATGTCCCAATATGCATCCCATCCATATGCCAAAAGCATGTATCAAGTTTTTCAACAAGTAAGATTCCAATAAAGATACATTGCATGACCAAGGTGCCATAACTCCACTATTATAGCCATCATTGTTCTTCAACCAAAAATGCATCAATCCATAATCATAGGTTAGTGCCATGCACCCGAGATTTTATTTTACATAATCCAAAAGGTGAACATTTAAGCCAACAACAAGCAATGTCAGAACCTTCAACAAACTATGTCAGCCCCTGCATCATAGAGTTATATCATTGCATCAAGCTGCAAACCATGTGCATTGCCTTTCTCCCAAGGTTTTTCCACATATACGTGGCCTATTGCACAACAGAGCACGTATGTACGTGACCTATTCAAGGTCAGCCCGCGTATGTACGCGACTGATGCCAATGTCACCCACGTATGCCTCTATGGATAACACACTTGAAATCCCCTTTAGCCTTTCATTCTGATATGGTTGCTCTGTCTTCTTCACCCACTTTTGTAGATGTCCCTACTCCTCAGAACTTGAGCTCTGAGCATCCATATTTTCAAATATGTCTCCCTTTCTTACTTCATTCCTTCTTCTAGCCATGCTATTTGAAGTCCTCATCATGGAATTTCTTCTTGTGTTCCAGAACTCCTGGGATTTGTGGCCAAATCCACTACAACTGTAGCATCTAATGGTGTTACAGTGAAAAACAATGTGTCCTACTTGATCACATCTCCAACACCTCATGGTGTTATAAAATATTCCATTATATCTCCTTTCATAAGATCTACATTCAAAATCTTTGTGACCATATCCATTACATGAATAACAATGCCCATGAAAAATACTTT
>SNQJ01S0002561.1:358147-373752 GCA_010110895.2 Picea sitchensis | reverse complement strand
GGGTCTGGGAAGTGAAACCACCCTGGACACATGTCACCACCAAGTGTTTTCGGACCCCCCCTAATACCACTTACCACCCTAGGGGGGTGTCCGAAATACCACTTTCCCCCTTCATAAACCACTTTTCGCCAGTTTGACCACCTATCTTCCAAGGACGATTCCGGGTAATCTAGAAGGATTTTTGAGAAAAAGAGAGCTAAAATTCAATAACCTCTCTCAGTTTTTGCACAGGTATCAAGAATTGTGAGAATCAAATCCATCTCTGAGCACTATTTTTCAGGATTCCATTTTTTCTGATTTTGTCATGTTTTTGCGGTAGATGTTTTGGAAATATGGAGATGAACTTGGAAACACGGAGAGAGGTTTTTACTCAAAACAGGTTCATATACAATAAAATCTTTCATTTTTATCACAACTGTCATATTTTTGGAGATACAAGTGTCAGATTTGACCCCTATTTTCAGCAGTCCGACCCTTTTTTCATGGCAGACAGTTCATAACTTTGAGGGATTTGTTTCTATTTTTGGCCTAGTTGTTGAATTCGACCTCCTGATCCTGGGGGATAATTTTTCTATATATTTTTATAATTCAAATGTAAAACGGTTGATCAGTTGGGACCATTATTGAAGGACGAAACTAATTTTGTAAAATAGCTCATAGAGCCTCCATGGATGAGATTTCCAGTAATACAATGTGACCATTGTAGGATTCTTATGGAAAATCCCATTGGTGGAGTTTATTTTCTTTGTTAATTTGTTCTTTCTGTTATCAAAATTGTTTTCTACATTCTGAATTATTTTAAGGAGACAAGAGGACATAATTGGTTTAAATGTACCCTCTGTCACTTACTTGGAATAATTTCCATGTTTTTCCACTAAATATTAAACTCGGAATTCTCAGTTGCTCTGTTTTTAATTGGATTTCTTAATCTGTTCTATCTTTCCCATGCATTAAATCTTGAAGATCTAGTGGATTTTCCTACCTCTCCCTGTAATATTAGACTGTCATGACCTGGTTTTGATCCATTCTAAATTGTGTCTCTATCGCCCATTGGCCTATCTTCTCTTGACTTTCTTCATTGAATCTAAGTCTTCTTTCTTCAGTTTATCAGCCTCAACCCTTGCTTCTTTAAGTTGTATTTTGAGCCTCTTGAAAGTGGGATTACTTTCCTCTTGAGGAGTAGTGATATCAACAATTTCAATGGGTTTCTCAATAGATTTGGATTTACCTTTCCTCTGGGCTGAAGTCTCTGTTGCATCACCCTTCATAGGAACATTTTTCTTGGATGCTTCTCTAGTAAAAGGCCTCATAGTCTTAGCCTTGTCTGCAACAATAAATGAATGGAACACAATCTTTCTTCCTCTCAAACCTGTGAATTTACTTGAAGGAACCTCCATAGGAGTGGGATCTTCCATGGGTGAAGATTCCCTATGTGAAGGTTGTGAAGTCCATTCTGCTTCTATTTCATTTGTAGCCTTGTCATCTATATCAGTCATACCACCCCTTTTCTTCTTGATAACCTTTGAACACACGTTCCTCTCCACAGGAATAGGGCTTTGTATCTTGGATTGTGGGGTGGGAGAAACATTTAGCTGAAATTGTGACGAACTTTGTCTACTTTCTTAGATTTGGCTTGAACTCTATCAGTCATCTTCCCAATGCTTCTAAAGAGGTAAAAAGAGAGGTTCATTGCTTCTTTCCCTGTGAAGTGTAATAACAGCCTTATGTGATATTGATATACCATGTTAAATCTTCCCTCACATGTAAAATACCTTTGGATAACCTTCAACATCTTATCAAAACCCTAAAGCATGCGGATTCTAGGTACCCCTTTGGACAAGTTGTCTCCCTGACACTCTGGTTTAAGAAATTCCTTGGAGAAGGAAGCATTTAATGACATTTCCTTGAACCACTTTTCTCCAATGTTGGGTATCTCTGTTGCAACTGAGATGGACAGTTCTGAAACTTCAAATTCTAACATTCCCACCTTGGTTTTGGTCCCATTGAAGTTGAGTGAAAATTCCCTGGCTACTTCTAGATGCCCCCTCTGCATATTTTGATAGAAATTGATGCAACCTACTCTCTGAAAGGCCTCTCTGATCAAAGGTTCAGAATCAAGCAGTTTCATTTAATAGGGATCTATCCTTAAAATTTCACCTCCCTTATGAGTCTTCTTGTGTTGTTGATTGTCCATAACTGCCGCTGAAGAATGTATTTTCTGTGAGTTTTAATGACAAAACTATTTTCAATAGGCCAGCATTAAACAATGTTTCATGGACTTTATTCCATACACAGGAGGTAAAGAGAAGATACTCTTTCAATAGCAACTGGGAGTTGAAATAAAGGAAGTGCAAGAAAATTCTCAGCTTAAACAAGGTGTTCTCATTAATTCAAATATCAGTTGATCAACATGATAATGCATGCAATCTTTTAAAATTGACTCAACAACTGATCGAACACATACTTCAAGCTTAGGAGGGGTGCATATTTATCCTTCAAAAGTTGATCTTATAAATATGCATAAAATGGGGTTTTAATAACAGTGGGAGAGAGGGCTCACAGCGCATAGTTCGCAACGCCTAGAACAAACGGCTCGCAGCGTTGGGGAAAATGAGTGAAACAGGTGAAATATGAGTCGTGGGAAAGGTGGTTGAAGTCTAGAGGTGATTTGGTTTAATGAGCAAGGATGAGAGGATAATGGGAATGAATTTGAAATCTGTCAGCAAAATGAATGGGACAATTCACAACGCCAATAGAAAATCCAGCCAAAACCCCTTTCTTGAACCTCAAACAGGATGAAAACTCTCATGGAGTACTTGGTGTTCCTGGGTTTGATGCTAGTGTCTTTGAATTTTCACAGGGGTGTCTACAAGCTATCCAACCTCCAACGCTCATCTTCAACTAGTCCACAGTGCTAGTTCACAATGCCGGTCTACCAGTTCGCAACGCCTAATTCAAAAAATTATTGCATACTTCGAGGAGGCTGTTATAAAATCTGATGACATGATCCCTGAAAATTGGTTAAAAATAGGCTCTGAAAACTATAAAATCTGTTTGACACGATCCATAAATGCAATGATGATAAATGAATGCATTGGGGTACTTTGAGTACGATGCAAACTCTCCTAGTGAGTTGGCAGCGCATAGATCAAATTTGATTTGACAACTAAACATATAGAAAGTGACAAATGAGATTTTGTGTACAATCTTAGAGCTATGACATGGTAGGGTAATGATGTAAAAACCAATGGTGTGACTCATGGGGGTTTAGATTTCTTTTGTCATGATGTCTAATGAAATGACCTTAAGTCTTCTACCAAAGTTGAACAAAATTCATTTATTTTTAAACTAAACCTAAGTTAATGACCACCATCCTAACTCTCAAAACTTATGACCTATAAGCCTTGTGACTCAAAAAACAAACAAAAGTAATTTTTTGACCCTTACAACTCTTTGTGTTAACAACAACCAAGATGTTTGATCCTGTATATGTTTTTTCCATGTGCTACCTCATATCAAAGGCACGAAAAGAGTAGTCTAGAGTTGATCATGCTCCAACATTAACTAGAGATATTGGGTAGATATTTTACAGTCTTCACCTTTTGGCTATTATCTATGTTAGATGGAAATGATTCCATCTTGAATGCATTCAATTTTTTAATAAAATTGGATGGTAGGATGGTAAGCGGAGTCTAAACATTTTACATGTTTTATTTTCTTTGGCAACCATTACCGTAATTCGGCAACGTAATTGCTAGCAAAATCACAATTTTACATTGTTTAAAATGTTTTTTTGAATGCATAAATCGATTCAATGCCCTCAAAATCCCTTAGGGCACTCAGATTATGCAATCCCAACAACTAAAATATGCAATTCCAGCTATCCTTTAAATTTCTAGCTGGATTTTGGACAAGATTGGTCTGAAAAACATGCCCTGTAAAAGTTAAAAAAATTTAGATTACGTGTAGGAGGTGGCACTTGCGAAAATTGGGTAATTACTGTAACATTCTTGCTGAAACCAATTATTCCACCACATTGAAATCATAATTTGATTTTCTTTAGGAATCCCATCACAAAACATTTTTCTCAGAGCTACCATTGCTTTTCCTTTGGTTTTCTCATTGCCTTGTTACTCTATTTGCTTGATTCCTTCTCCGTGACTATTACAACCAATATGTTCAATCCCAAATATGATTTTTCCATATGCTACCTCACATCAAAGGCATGAAAAGAGTAGTCTAGAGTTGATTGTGCTCTAACATTAACTAGAGATATTGGCTATTATCTATGTCAGATGGAAAGGAGTCCATCTTGAATGCATTCAAATTTCTAATGAAATTAGATGGTAGGCCGAGTCTAAACGTTCTACGTTTGTTACTTTCTCCGACAACCATCAATATAATTTGACAATGCAATTGCTAGCAAAATCACAATTTTACATTGTTTAAAATGCAATTTTGAATGCATAAATTGATTCAATGCCCTCAAAAACCGTTAGAGAACTCAGATCATGCAATCCCAACAACTGAAATCTGCAATTCCAACTATCCTTTAAATTTCTGGTTGGATTTTGGACAAAATTGATCCAAAAAAAAATATACCAAAAAATTTTTAAAAGTAGAACGTTTAAACCATGTGTAGGATGTTAGGTTTATTTTTCCATTGCTTTAAGTTTTTATGTATCATAAATGAAATCGTACTGACAACGAGGGTTGTTTCCTATCAATATTTGTTGGTGCACTCTGGTGCACGTGACCCTTCGATGTTGTGTTTCGTTAAAAGGCACAAAGAAACATCCACATATTAATTGTATCTTGGGATTACACCAAGTATGTCTCTGTCATTAATTTGAATTTCAAATCTATCATCAACCATGATGCTTTATAGTTAAGTTTGATGCTAAAAGGCTCGAAAATTTATTGTTTATTCACTTTTTGTTGAAAATGTATTTTAGTTTTGAGGATCTATGCAATTTCATTGGATATCTCATTTGAGATAATTTGTGTAGTACTTGATTTGCATTTTGTGCCTTTAAACACATTGAGGGAGAGCCCTAGAAATAACGTGTTCTATATATTTATTTTTCGTTAAGTATAGTATTGGTTTTTATTATATTCAAATTTTATCAATCGTCACAATGTAGGTGTTTATTGTATTGTCCCTTTTTTACTTCTTTACCTTTCTACTTCCTTCTAAACATGAGACATGGGCTATACTCACTATAAAATTTGTTGAGATTTTGCGACACATCGAAATAAATTGCTCATACCAAAAGCTTTTGGTTTCCCGAGCTCTAGTTATATTTTTTACAACATTTGATTAAGTTAGGAATCCATAGAAGCTACACTTGAGAGATACATTTTGTAGTAATTTTTATTGGTATGCATTTGTGATCCTTTTGTTATATTTTATTTGATCAAGGGGTGTGGTGTGGTGCGGGGAACAAAATTATTGAATTTAAGTTAATTTCAAGGATGCTCACGACTTGTTTGGCTTTTAATGTTGTGTTTTTACGTTCGATGAGTTAATTATTTAAATATTTTATTTAAGTGCGAATTTTTGTCTTAACAATGCAAAGCTCTTCATTCCTCATCCAAGTGAGGGGATTAAATTCTTAGTTCAACTCTTTCCAGTGAATTAACAAAGTACTTCATAAGCATAATAATAAACATAAATATGATAATGAGAGTGCCATTTCTAACTAATTTTTATAAATGTGATCATGAGATATGCATCTTGTAATCAATTGTTTAATTTGATTTGCTTGATAGACATTCTTGGTTCCAATAACAATAAAAAAAACATGGAATTTTGAACTATCCACGAAAATAATTGTGTAATATTTTAGTCAATTCAAACATGTGTAGACTGTACTTTGGACATTCAACAACCATTGACAAGTTAAAGTTTTAGTGAAATTTTAGATTACTCTCAAGTTGGCAACATGTAATAAAATGTGGCCATAAATGAAGATTTTACAGCCTCCACAAATTCAAGTGTCTAGATTCAAACCAAAAAGGTTGTCATTTTTTTACATGTATTTTTTTTTGAAGATAAGAGGGAAATTAGATTAAAAAATCCCTTCTAATTTAAGACAACTATATTTCTAGTGATTATTGGGAAAATGCAATAATTGACTTGATACAAGAATGTCTCTCATCCATTAAAAAATGTGTGGTTAAATTTAATTTTTGAAAAGGATACAAATTTTTAGTTTGACATATGTGTGTGATTACCATAAAGAGGAAATTGCAATTGCTAAAATATTTCTCATCTTTAGTAGATCAGTTACAAATTAGGTGTCATTTCAATGTATAGTATGTTTTATAGCCATTTAAAGGCACCTCCTTTCAAGAGTGATACATATTGTTTTTTCATGTTCAATAAAATTTACGTATGTTCATAGGAAATTTTTGCTTCAGTTTTATGTATGTGACCTATTGTATTTTATAATTTACTCGAAAACCTAGTGGAGTCAATTTTATGTATGTGACCTATTGTATTTTATAATTTACTCGAAAACCTAGTGGAGTCAATTTTATGTATGTGACCTATTGTAATTTCAAATTTACTTAGAAACCTAGTGAATCTTGGAAAGGAAAGGTAAATTCAATTCATGTGAACATTCTATCAAAATCAACCTCCAGTGAAGGAAGAGGAATGATGACATGGTTGAAAGATGTTTGACAATCAAAAGAAAAATGTCTGTAATTTTCAAAATCAAAATCAATAGACAACTTTTTGAACACATTAACCCTTTTAATTTGCATACTAGAGCTTAAATTGTTACCACATGTCTCATTTTCGGTTGCCTGGAATATTATCTAGTTTCTACATAGTCCTCTAATTATGTCGATTACTTACAATTGTATTGTACATTGTCCATTCAATTTGCATGCCATATTTTTCTGTAGCTTTTGAAATATTATTTGTTTTTATTTTTCATGTTATTTTATATTTTCTTGTACCCATCTATATTTTTTTACTATTTTCATTATCAAGCTTATGTGAAACTTTATTTGTATCCTTTATGGAAAATGGAAAGTTTCTATTGGATACAAGGAGGTTTTGTCATGTCCCTATTTTAGGGTTTCCCATGTTTTGCAATTGGAGATGACTCATGAGGCTTATTGGAGATGACTCATGAGGCTTGTTAGTGAATACAAGGGGCGTCAAGGGCTTTATTTAATGTCACTTAGTTAGGAGATACATTTTCAAAGTAACATTAATAAAAAAGGTAACAAAGTAGCTTTTAGATTAATTGTCACTTAGAGATTAGTAAAAGTGACTTTAATCTTTAAGTGAAAATTAAAAGGGGGAATAAAGGTCATGTTGATATAGTCAAAAAGGGAAAGTTTTGGAAGGGCATGGAGGAAGAATAAAAGGAGGGGTAGTGCCTCACCTTGTCATTATGTTTTAGATTGATCTCTTTGGAGTGCTCTTGGAGCCAAGGTATTCGTTAGGGTTTTGGCAAAACCCTTCCATTGTAGTTTAGTTTTGGTGGTGCAAGATCCACCCTAGCTAGACAAAGGAGGAGGATCCATTCAGGATCTTCACTTGAGATTCATATTATGGTTTGGCATCATCTTGGAGAGGGTTTGGAGGTTGGAGTTAGTCATTTTGCAGTTTATAGGAGGGAGCTTCATATATTGAAGAGGTCATGGCGCTATTAAGGTATTTGATTGTTATTGTGTGTTTTTCATTGATGTAATGCAACTACCTTGGAAACCATTAGAGACTTGTGTTTTGGATTCCATTTATAAATAAAATTCCACGTCACCTTTCCATTTCATGTGTACTGGTAATAACTTCAATGTGTTTGACGAAAGCATTTTATGATAATGAATGCAAAAATATTTGTGGAAAATAACATAATTGCATAGATATTCATAATATCCATGCCTATATCCGTTGGGGATATTACAATGGTATCAAAGAATTTATTTAAAGTGTTTGACGAAATTTTTAACCCAAGAAACACATAAAAGCATATCAAAAGTATATGAGGGTTATTACAATTCTATCAGAGCTGGAGATCTTGCTAGCCCGAGGGAAATCCATTCGAGGTTTCTATGGGAGTTTCAACTTGCATCTTGTCTTCAGTTTGAAGGATAGAAAATTGTCTAGGAGGATCATAGGGTTGTTTTGAGAATCGATTCTTCTTCATTTTATCAGGCTAAGGAGTTATAGAGGTGTCGTGGAGGTTTAGAGGGTTGTTGGGTTTTCTTTTTTGGAGGAGACACACCCATACATTGGGAGGTTGTGTGGAAAAAAAGAACCGACAAGGGTCTTTGAAGTGGGTTGATCGCGCTTGTGCAGAACAATGAGACATACAAAGAGGCCAGTAGATTTTCTGCAGGACGCAAGGGATTTCTAGGTAAAATCACGACACTTGGAAGTTCGTCGAGGGTTTATTTCAAGAGAAACATCCTTTGTTTGTTGGGTTGTGTGAACAAAAAAGGAGTTGCAGAAGTAGTTGAGAGGGACCAAGCCTTCCTTTTGACAGATTGTGTGTTTGGAAAAATCTCATTTGTAGAGGGACAATTTTCATTGAGCAAGAGGGTTGTATTTCATCAAAGAGGTCGATTTGTTGAATTGTTGGGATGAATCCCTTCTTGTTGAGTTGAGTCCTTATTGTTGGGATGATTTTCATTGACTTGGAGGTCAAGTTCACTGCTAGTTGGGTCAGATCTTCTTGTGAGGACTCGAGTTTTCTTGCTGGGTGAATTGTTTTGTGTCTAGCTAGTGTTTCTTTGCTTGATGGGATAATTTGCAGTGGTTGAGCAATGTTTTCTTACTTGATGGGCCGAGTCTATCATCTAGGAGGGAAATTTTATTGTTGGGGCCAAGTTCCATCAGTACTGGGCAGATTTCATGTTGTAGATAGGCCGAACTTCAAAGTTGGACAAAGTTTATTTATGTTGGGCCGATTTATCTTATGACTAGACCAAGATTTCCTATTGAGACCGAACCTTCTTATTTTTGGGATGATCTTTCCCACTAGTGTTGAGTTCTATGGATGATAATGTTGTATTGTCGTTATAGTTTTCTTGAGAGTCGTATTTGTCTTAAGGAGGTTTATTTTGGAATTTTGTTTGTTAACCCATTATATGGAGCTGATATGATCCTATTCAATTACAAGCATATATAACAGGTTAGACACATAACAAAAATCACAAAGAAATTTGATATACATTTGTTGTTGGGTTAATCTCTTTTATTTCCTTTCTTGTTGTCATAATTTGCACATGGTATGAACATCCTCTTTGGCATTAAACTCTCAACTATAAACCAACAAGCACATCATCTTAACAGTAGCATTAAGGGTTTTAGAAGTGAACTTGGGTATACCAGCAAAGTGTTTGAAAAAATTATTCACTAGAAATAAACCTACAATAGTCAAATGGGTGGTTTTTACAGTGAAACGAGATATGTCAGTGAACCATTTCACAAAGTGCATGACCAAAATCAACCTTAGAACCAACAAAAATTAAGAATCAAACATATAAACACTTATTAATGATATTTCCAGGTTGTATATCAAGTGTTTTGTAATGTCCCCCAGCCAAACCGAGGGACATTACAGTGCATAATAAACATAAAAATTAAATTTCCACTGACTAAATTGATTCTTTTATTGTTAGTCAATTTCTCATAGCTTACAAATACAAGATTAAAATATATTTAGCTTCTTCCCATAACCACAAAATAAATGCATCTAAAACATACTAATAATCAACATGAAATGCAACTAAACATATCATTACAACAACATTTAAATCATTCCCATTTACATAGAGTTCATGCACAACAATAACACATGTAATAGCTGAACAACAAGAAAAAACACTTATACTTTAACAAGAATTGTGCAACCAACTGCTTGGGATGGACGTTCCACCCAACCATAGAATGATTGTTCCAAATCTCAAAATCCAGTCACCCCCAAGCAGAGGCTAGTAATCCAAAAAAGAGGGTGGTCTCTCATAGTCCACTCAGAACTCATAAAAATCTCAACGCAACTGATATTCTCCTACAATTATCCTGATTTTCCACCAACTCTCTTTCTCTTGACTTGTCCAACCCAAGGAATGTACCCCTTCATTGATCTCAGTCCCTCGGGTGTCCCATTCGTTTATCATGCTATCTCTGGCACATTCATCTAGGAATCTATGAGATGGGAACTCAAGGGAAATTGATGCTAGGAAAACTATCAACAAACCAACAACAAACATTTGAAGTCTTAGTGCAACTCACACAGGAGTTCACTTTTTCAGGCCTGTCAACCTGGCTCTTCAGTTTTCCATCTCCAATTCACTCCAATTAAGCTCCATCTTGCTCTATAATTCACCCTCCAGGTTGCACCAACTCCAAGCTCTCTTTCTTTCTCTCTCCTTTCTTCCCATGCACAAACTTGACTAACTAAAAACTATTGTCCCAACCCACATGAATTTCCTATATTTGACTTTCCTTTCTTGACTCACACTCTTCCCTAAGATGATTTTACTCAACCCCCATGTGCCCAATAAATTTGGGATGTGACCACTCACACCACCCTCTTACATGTATTCAATGATTGGCTTTGGGAACACTCAATAAAATATTGGAAGCTTCATATACAATTAGCAAATTTAGGAAAATGGGTTAAATCAATATTCCCCCATCTCCCAAGGAATGAGCCATTTATTTATCAAGGTCCCCAATATAGTTGGCTAGGACTCTGAGACATGTTTCCATAACTTTAGTTGCTCAAAATAGAGTCTTTCATTATGTTTTCTTCAAAATTGTCAAAATTTTGTGGGTATTATGCCCATATATTTTCTTCATGCTCCCATGTAGCACCTTCAGGATCATAATAGGTCCATTAAAACTTTAGCAACCATATGGATTTGTTCCTAATCACCTTGAATTTCCGGTCTAGGATGTGTACTGGTTCCACTCAAAAATCCCCTTCGTGCTCCACCTGGTTCACATTCCAATCGGTTATGTGGTTAGGGTCAGACACATATTTCTTTAATAATGACACATGAAATACATTATGCACTCTCATGGATGCAAACAATGCTAACATGTATGCAATTGGCCCTATCTTTTATAATATTTCAAAAGGCCCACAATATCTTGCTGCCAACTTCGAGAAACTTCCTAATCTTAGTGAACTTCTCTTTGAATTTACTTTTAAGAACACATGTTCTCCCACTTTAAATTATCTAAACACTCTATTTTTGTTGCATAACTTTTTTTCCTATCCTAGGTAGCCTTTAAATTCTATTTTATCTTTTCCATATGGTCTTCCATTTCCTTTAACAATTATGTCCCAACAATTGCTTTGTCTATTGTATTATCCCAACTCACTAGTGGGTTACATTTTCCTCCATACAATGCCTCAAATGGACCCATTTTCAATGAGTCCTGATATAATCTTCCCATTTTGATGGATGATCCATCACATACATTCTAAGCATGTCCTCAATTATCCTGTTAGTCCTTTATGTTTTCCCATCTGACTCTGGAAGATACGTTGTACTAAGATTTAAATTTTTCCCAAAGCCCTTGAACAAACCCTTCCAAAAATTAGAAGTAAACTTGGATCTCTATCTAAATATATTTCTTTATGCACCCCATGTATCCTAGCAACTTCTTTCATGTAGATATTTTCAATATTTGTTGTCTTGTGTGTAGTCTTTACTAGAATAAAATGCACTACTTTAGTCAATTTATCCACCACCACCATGTTGGAATCATGTTTCTTCACTATTCTGAGAGGCTTAGTTATAAAATCCACTATAACAACTTTCCACTTCCATTATGGACTGGGAAATGGCTATAACAAACTTGTTGGGTGCCTATGTTCAATCTTCACTTTTTGGCATTCTAGAAATCTGCCTATGTAATTAGCCACTTCTTTCTTCATTCGCGGCCAAAAGTATTGGCTTCTTACTGTTGCAATTGTCTTTTGATTTCTTGGGTGCCTGACATATGGCACATTACACATCTCCTTCAACACTGCATTTTTTAGTTCACTGGAATTCAACACATACACCTTACCCTTGTACATGATAATTATATATTCTTTGATCTCATAATAATTAAATTTCTGCTGAAAATTACTTTGTTGTAATGCTTCTTTTATTTTCACATAGTATTGATCTAAATTTGCTGCTGCAACAATTTTCTCTTTCAAATTTTTCCTGTACATGTTGATGGCTGCAATATGCACTTCATGAGCTCTCCTGCCGAGTGCATTAGCCACTTGATTTTCCTTGCCCTTTATATGCTTAATTTCGAAGTCATATTCACTAAGAAATTCCAGCCATCTAGTTTTCCTATCATTTAGTGTTGGCTGTCCAAACAAATACATCAAACCAAAGTCATTTGTCCTTAGCTCAAATTTCTTACCCATAAGGTAATTCCTCCACATTTTCAATGCATGTACAATCGTTGCTAAATCCAAGTCACATGTAGCATAATTCCTCTCATGTTCTTTTAATTTTCTGGACTCATAACATACCACATGGTCCCTTTCACTAAGAACTCCACTAAGTCCTTACTTGCATGCATCGGTGCACACAACAAAATCTTCGTTTGATCTATAATCTTTAATATTGGTGCACTTGTCAATATTCCCTTCAACTGTTGAAAACTCTCTTCACACCTGGAATTCCATTCAAATTTCACTCCTTTCTTTTGCAAAGAAGTGATTGGACTTGCAATATTTGCAAAACATTTTATGAATCTTCGGTAATAATTGATAATACCCATGAATTATATGACCTATGTCACATTCTTTGGTGTTGACCATCCTCTAATGGCCTCTATCTTCTTAGGATCAAATTATATCCCTGTTTTTTATATTATGTGCCCCAAGTAGTGAATATTCTTTTGAAAAAGATGCACTTACTTAGCTTAGCATACAATATATGCTCTCTTAAAACTTGCAACACCATTCTTAAATGTCGTTCATATTCCTCTTTCGATTTAGAATAGACGAGTATATCATCTAAGAAAAAATCACAAACTTGTCCATGTACTCCCTGAAAACTCCATTCATCGGGAACATAAAAATTGTTGGGGCATTTGATAGCCCAAATGGCACTACTGTGAATTCATAATGCCTATATCTTGTTCTTAATGTTGTTTGGCTGAATTATTCTTCCTGTATCCTTACTTGATGATATCTTGATCTCAATTCAATCTTCAAAAATATTCTCGCACCTTTCAGTTGATCAAAAAAATCATCAATTCTTGGCAAATGATACTTATTATTTATAGTAACTTTATTAAACTGCTTGAAATCAATAAACATATTTAAGGTTCCATCCTTATTCTTAACAAAAAGAACTGGGGCTCCCCAAGGTGACACACTTGGGCATATATACCCCTTCTTCAAAATTTATTCAAACTGCATCTGCAACTCTTTTGTTTCTGGTGTGCCCATTTATCTATAAGGTGTCTTAGACACTGGGGAGGATCTTGGTACCAAATTAATAGAGAAATCAATGTCTCTATTTGGTGGCAATCCTGGAATTTCTTTAAAAACATCTTCAAAATCCCTCAAGACCGAATGGTATTCAATGCTTGCCACTTTGTCTTTGGTTGCCTCCTCCATATGGGATGCAAAAATATGACATCCCTTCCTGAAACACTTCTTCAACTGCATAGCCGAAATCTCTCTAACAACTACAACTCTTGGAATTCCTTGAATCTTGTCTT
The DNA here is from genome assembly GCA_010110895.2 of Picea sitchensis. Taxonomy (NCBI): domain Eukaryota; kingdom Viridiplantae; phylum Streptophyta; class Pinopsida; order Pinales; family Pinaceae; genus Picea; species Picea sitchensis. The sequence goes on along the minus strand of SNQJ01S0002561.1, from coordinate 360,038 downwards.
GCTGCCCTTCCTCATCAAGACATGTGATTGTCTTGTTGTAACAGTCTAGGAAAACATGATATTTTTCCAACCAATTCATACCAATTAGACAATCATATGAACCCAACAATATGATGTTTGCATCTACCTTTGTGCTAAGTCCATTCATGTATATCAGACAATCTTTAATCAACTCATTGATTTTCCTCTTAGATCCTGTGGCTAATTTAACTAACCAAGATTTCTTATCCTTACCTATTTGCAAGTAAAATCTTTCAACAATGTTATCATTTATGTAACTATGGCTAGCTCCAAAATCAATAAAAATTGCTATCGGTTGGTTATCAATCTTACCTTCCACTTCAATCACAGGGGATTGATACTATTCCTGCTTGTTGTCCAAGGCTTCATAAATCCTTGGCATGCTTCCTCCCATGTCTTTCACTGTTTCAGCCTCCTGAATGTTGTGGACAATTCTCATTCTTTCTCCTTTGTGAGGGAAGTGCCTATATAAGTGATTTCCCATGCCCAACATTGAATAGGTTGTCACCTTGGCCTTTTACCAAATGAATTTGCATTATTTTGCTCATTTTGGGTTGTCTGGCTTTGCTGATTTGCTTGGGAGTTATTTCTAAAAAAATGTGGCTCAAAACCCTTTTTCCTTTGATCCTTTTTCTCTTTCATTTTTTCATTCCAAACTTTTTGGAAAATTGGCCTTCCTTTTCTTTGTTCATAAAGGTGTCTTGCTCTCCTTATGGTTTCTTCCAGGGTCTTGGGGTTGTCATATTGAATTTTGTCACTATAGAAGGAGGGCAGGCCACTTAGAAATCTTTGTATTTTGACCTTCTCATCCTTTATTAAGTCAACATAATTAAACAATTCAAAGAATCGCTTCTCATATTCCTCCATTGCCACGGTTCCCAACTTGAGTTCAAATAACTCTTTCATATTTCTCTCATAGTAATGCTCATAATTTTTTTTCTCTTGGAAATATCCTTTGAACTGCCTCCATGAGATCCTCTTCTCATCAATGTTCTTGGCTTGCTTAAGGTGATCCCACCACATGGTTTCCTTTCCTTGCAATTGGTAGGTGTAAATTCTAGCTTCTACCTGAGAGGGGTAATCATGCATCTGGAAATATTTGTTCATTTCCAATAGTCAGGCCTTGGCCTCTTCACCCTTCCGGTGTTCACCATTGAAAGTAGGTGGCTTGATTTTCTTGAGTTCAACTTGCAAGATGTCTGCCTCAGGCCTTCTTCTTTGCCTCCAAACATGAGACACACTTGGGCTACTCGTTGGCCCTAAAATTGCATGACTTCTTCTAGTGGAATTCCTTGGAGAATGATGGTGCATTCTGTTATCCACGATTTTGGTCATTGTGATGATGTCATGATGATGTTATGATGATAGAAAATCAAGCTCTTCACTAAGAATACTTTCATGAAAGAAGTTACATTTGTCTGCTTCCAAAATCATGCTTTTAAGGGATGTTCACAGGCTACCTATGTATTTGCCTGCGAGAATGCCTGATTCTCGCAGGATGCTTTAAGCTGGGGTGCGAACCTCTCGCACTGTAACTATAACCAGGGTGCGAACATGTTCCAAAGGAAGGAAAAAGATAAGATCTCGAATCTTCTAGAAGGGAATCTTCTAGAAACATGAGTTGGTTTCGAATGGTTATTCAAGTGCTGGCATTCCTGATATCTTGGGATCATTTTCGATCCAAGTAACTAATCTATCTTCTCCTATATATTGAGGAGATTGCTCATGGAAAGGGTTAAGCAAGTTAGAAGCAAGCTCGCAAGAGATTGATTGGAGAATTAGTGCAAGACTGTATGGAGGACTAATGCTACAGCAGCAAGAGACTACAACAAGGTCATTAAAAGTGGTTGATTTTCTTCATGCATGAGCA
>SNQJ01S0002561.1:291467-336067 GCA_010110895.2 Picea sitchensis | reverse complement strand
GCGGGAGCAACAAAGACTATAGGAAGCGATCATAAGGTATGTCCATGATTCTTGCCTCTTAGTAAATTCAATATTTAAAACTTAAGGAAAGCGTCCTATTCTGTTTTGCTTTGTTCTAGATCCAAGTGGATCTAGGGAGATCGATTTGTGTCCGCACTTACGGATTAATCCTGAAATAGTCAAGGAACAATACTACCCTGTTGGTAACTATGATGACCAGTACATGAGATGGACCACGTTGCATCAAGAGAGGGGACAAGCAGTGTCAGAGTTCACCAACACCTTTCATATCTTATGGACTGAGTTGGGTATCAAATATTTTGAGTGGCATTTGGTTCTGAAATGTCGTGGGGCTCTACACAGGTACATCTAAACTGAAATGGAGTTTTTGGACATCTCATCATTGGGCCTATCGATATGCTGTCAAAATCGAGCAGAAATTTAGGCACCAGAACAAATGGGGAGTTCGGGTCTGCAAATCCGCAACAACCAAAGTATGATAAAGACGGCCATAACAAATAGCCTCCCAAAAACCATTCCAAGCCACAACAAAAAAAGGGTCACGAGAAGACGAATAAGGACACTAGAAAGTGGTGTGATTTCCACAAAATCCCCTGGCACAACACTGATGAATGTCTCTCAAAATAATCATTAGTGGCCAAGATCAAAGAAAATGAGTCAAACCCTGATTCAAAATCTGATTCAGAAAAAAATGGGAGAATATAGATCATCGACGTAGACCCCACTGCTACTTTCGCGACCACAACAATTCAACCAGAAGAACCTGTCGATCATGAAGAGGGGGGATGCCTCTTCCATTCATAGATGTGGGTAAAAGGGACCTTGTTGCATTTCATTTTTTATAGTGGAAGCCAAAAAAAACTCATCTCAATAGACGTCATCAAACAGATGGGATTGACGACGACACCACACCTGCTGCCATACAACATAGGGTGTCTTCGCTAGGGACGAGATCCTCTTGTCGGCCAACAGTTTTGATTGTCATATGGAATCCATCCCTTCAAGGACGAGGTATTATGTGATGTTTTCCCACTAGATGTCTATGATGTTCTTTTGGGCCAACCATGTATGTGGAAGCGCCATGCTATTTATGAGTCTAGACCCCGTAGTGTCATTGTTACACTGGGGAGTCATCTCTACAGGATACCAGAGGTAGTTCCAACTAATGTCCCACCTAAAAAGTGTCGCAAGGTAGAGTCTCATACTACAAAATTTAGTTTCCTCACAGTTTGTTCAAAAAGTGAATAGAACAACACCACAACCACTATAGCCTCAGTCCAAGCACCTTCTGTCCAACAGAAGCAGGTCGACAAGATTGAAGCAAAGCGCAAGGATTCCTTCTACACACAGTCATCTCATGTAGCCAAACTGGTTAAAAAGGTCCAACCCTTTCAACCATAGGTTCGTGACATCCTTCAATAAGCTAAGCAACACAACTTCTCCAGCAAGGCAAGCAACTCATCAAGATGCAGATTCAGCAAACGATTTTCCCTCTCCCCCGGGCACTCAACGTAATGGAGACCATTGCTTCCTAAGGAGGGAGGATTGATCCAGGTGGATATCGGTGGCCACCCACCTATTCCAACTGGATCAAAACATTCTTTTGGCAGCTTACTATTTTTAGCAGTTTTTCAGTTCCTAAACTTTCGGGGACATTTTGAGGGCCTAAATGATTTTTTTCAGGATAAAGCACCTCAATGATAGCTCAAAGGATCTCATTGAGCCCCCAAAATGAATCTCCTCAATGATACATTTCCAATGAGCTATCGTACACCCCAAACGGAGATCATATGCCAAAGTTACACCCCCGGGAAGTTGATACACCAAACTACCCAAAACAGGGTCCAAAAAACTGTTGGCTTTTCATCTTCCGAGGTTAGGGTTTTGGATTTTATTTATGTTCAAAAAGGCCTTTAGAGCCTCATTATAATCATATTCTTGTGAATGCAAGTAGACGTCACATATCTTCTCAAAGATAAGTTTTCACCATTCTAGAGAGTCTTTCACTTTGTATTTCTACAATTTTGTACATTTTGCTCATTAATAGAAATTTTGTATTATTGTATCTATGTGTTTATGGTTGCATATATGATATATTTTTGTTATATTATTAGATATCTAAGATATATCTATACATTTCTTTATTATATTTCCTTTCTCATTTCGTGCCGAAAATAATCTGGATCAGGTCACGATGAAGTCAGACACCAAATTGGTGTATGAGACCCCCTTGTTTATGGGACAATGGACCCCCTCTACGCAACAATTTGACTGCTAAAGTATACATATGTATGTATACCCTACCCCCCATCTAGATTTGAACTTGTGTCCTCTTATGAGGAAACACATATTCTTAACCATTAGGCCCACCAAGGATTTATAATTAAAACTAATGTAAAAAGGTGCATTGGCATGAACAATGCAACGCAACCAACCCCAATATATAAAAAGAAATTCCAAAATGTATGAATGGATGGATCCCAATTAATGGATCTCACCCACACCACAAGGTACAAATAATTTTAAAATCAATATATATTTCTAATTTATTTTATAAACTTAAAAGTCAATGACATTTTTATAATAAAAATAAATGTCAATGTCATTTTTATAATTAAAATAAATGTCAATGTCATTTTTATCCATTTTCTTTTTAAAACTTTACAATATTATTAAATATAATGAAAAATCATTTTAGAGTCTCTTTTTTAAACTTTACAAGATTATTAAATCTAATGAAAAATCATTTCAAAGTCTATTTTCTAAACTTTACAGGATTATTAAATCTAATGAAAAATCATTTTAGTGTCTAATAATTTAGTTGGTTTAAAACCAAATTGAATGATTCTAAAAGCATTGATATTTTTCGTAGGATAATCTTAATATGATAAAAAAATTATATATGGATGTATAATGGATATAGTGTTAAAGTTTTTTTTTTGGTAAGCTATCTAGAGTATTTCATATTAAACTGGAAAAAGAAACTTTACATAGTCTATGTCGATGGTCTTCCACTAGGGAAACCAGAGAAGCAATAGAAAAGCAGTTTGTCTATCCAAATTGTCATAATGAGCATATATGAATTTAAACTACATAACATAATATATCATAGATTGATTGTTGAATAATAAAAGTTGAGTGGGGCTTGATTAACGAGATGATATCAAAGATGAGGTGGGACCATAGTCCTACTACCTCTAAGACTATTAAACCAAAAAACTAATAGTCCTAACATACGTAAAATTAAACATGTAGGGCATTATCTTCAGCACCAAGAACCTAGGGTTGAGTGATATTGAGCTCAGAGAAGTTTAGGCTTGTCAATTTCTCAGCAAGCAGATTGATTTTGTGGTCAACCAGTTTGATTTGCAGTTGTACATCATTGAGCTGAAGCATAATCTCATTGTAGGTCTCATTCTTCTCTACCAACACTTTTCCCATAAGGGATTTCATTTGATAATGTAAATCCACCGTTTTGAAGTATTTGGTTTCCCTAGTGCGAGAAGTACCTATGTCTAGAACCCATGAGCACATTTCCATGTCCACATCTTCATCCTCGATGAAATGCCTATGAATTTGGGTGTTATCTTTACCCAGTTCTACCTCTGCTCAAATTTTAGGGGGTGTGATGGCTTGGTAAATTTTTGTTGACTCCTCTGCATTCATTTGTTCCTGGGAGGTAGAGAGCCCACCTCTCCTACTTTGCAACTAACATCTAGAACTACCTCTCACCATAAAGAAGGACCAGAAAATAGGAGGAATGAAAGGGGAGAATCAAATAATAGTAGTGAGACCAAAGGGAGTGTTGTAATTCAGGAAATAAGTCAAAGGATGACGAGGGCTCAGAGTGACGAGAGACGGATTCATAGGTGATGAAGGACTCATCCTTGGGAGAGGTCGACCAAGTCCATGAGTGCTGACAGGGATAGGTTGGGGTTGTAAGTTTCCCATGTCAAGAGCTTTCATTTCCATAACTAGCAAAAAAACCATCTAAAGCTAGAACATTGTAGGAGGAATGATCATATCTGGAGGGAAGTACTCCACCGAAAATGCCACACCTTCTAACATTAAAATAATTCAAGCACGATCATGAGGAGAGGCTTCCAATTATAATCTCGAGGGTCGAGTTGAGGACAAGTATGCGTGAGCCTCAAAGTTTGTGCCTCTCCCACATTATATTCCTTGTCACCCCATCCGATGAGTCATAGTATCAAAACTTATATACACAAGTTCATATTAATTTTAATTTAGCAATGTTTTAAAATTTAATAAACCCAAAAAATAATATTAATATACTTTTCACGATAAAAATGATATCATTTTTATAATCAAAACTAATGTAAAAAGATTCATTGGCATGAATAATGCAACACAACCAACCCCAATATATAAAAGAAATTCCAAAATGTGTGAAGGGATGGACCCCAATTAATGGATCTCACCCACACTACGAGGTACAAATAATTTATAATAAATANAGTCAGTGCCATTTTTATAATTCAAATAAATGTCAACACCATTTTTATCCATTTTATTTTTTGACTTTACAAAAATATTAAATCTAATGAAAAACTATTTCAGAGTCTGATAATTTAGTTGGTTTACAAACCAACTTGAACAATTCTAAAAGTGTCGATATTTGTCATAGGACAATCTTAATATAATAAAAAAATTATATATGGATGTACAATGGTCATAGTGTGTATACCAAACAATAATATTAATATACTTTTCTCTATAAAAATGATATCAAAAGCAATTGATATGGTTTTTAAGTACAAAGACGTGTATAATCTAATTTGATGGAATTAAGCATGGACTTAGTAAGTTAAATAGACTTTGTTTATTTGTTTCACAATTGTTCTTTATGACATTGCAAACTTTATTTATTTATTTTATAATATATATTTTTATTTATTTTATAAACTTAAAAGTAAATATCATTTTTATAATCAAAACTAATGTAAAAAGACTCATTGGTATGAATAATGCAACATTACCAACCTCAATATATAAAATGAATTCCAAAATTTATGAAGGGATGGACCCCAATTAATGGATCTCACCCACACACAAGGTACAAATAATTTTATAATAAATATATTTTAAATTTTGTTTTATAAAGTTAAAAGTCAGTGCCATTATTATAATTCAAATAAATGGAAATGTCATTTTTATCCATTTTATTTTTTAACTTTACAAGAATATTAAATCCAATGAAAAATAATTTCAAAGTGTGATAATTTAGTCGGTTTACAAACCAACTTGAATAATTCTAAAAGTGTCGATATTTCTCATAGGACAATCTTAATATAATAAAAAAATTGTATATGGATGTACAATGGTCATAGTGTGTATCATGGTGCAATGTATACACTCTATGATTCATTTTTTGTGTACTTAAATGTCCTTATAATATGTATAACTCATTATTTGTGAAGTTCATGATTATTTGTTATCAATGTCCTTAAAAAAATGTCCTTAGAACAAATATAAATCATCATCTGCAAAGTATAAATCAAATTGATTTGTTATCAATGTCCTTAGAACAAGTATAAATCATCATCTGTGAAGATCAAGTTTATTTGTTATCAATGTCACAAGGAAATATATTTTAAGTGCAATACATCATGAGAAAGAAAATTTTTATGTCGCATGAAAATAAACTTTTGGCTCATGCAAAAAATGTTTGTCATGACACATCACATTGCAGGGAAGTTTCCTTTCATGTGATACATCACATCAGTTCAAAGTTCCTATCTTCACGGAAAAGGAAAAAGATCGATAGAATTTATTTCAAAAAACTTGGCCAAAACTTCCTTTTCACAATGTGTCGAAAATAAACTGACCTTGCAATGTGATGAACAAATCCTGATGTCACAATGTGAGGAACATTACCTGATGTCACAATGTGACAAGCATTACCTAATGTTACAATGTGACAAACATAACCTGACGTCGCAACATGATGAACACATCTCAACGTCTCATTTGAACGTAACCCTTCACCAACGTCACATTATGATGCAATCCAACATAACGCAACATTGCAATGTGACGAACATATCTTGATGTCACAATATGGCGAACATAACCAATTTTGCAATGTGATCTACATAACCCAATGTCACAATGTGATGAACATATCCCAACATTGCAATGAGACAAACATAACTCGACGTCACAATGTGATGAACATAACCCACTGTCATGATGTTACAAACATATTCCAACATCATAGTGTGATGAACATAAGCCAACGTCATAATGTGACAAATAAAACCGACGAACATATTCCAATGCCATAATGTGACAAACATAACCCTACATCATAATATTCTTCACAACATCATAATGTGATGAACATAACCCAACGTCGCAATGTGATGACCATAACATGATGTTTTCACGTGATGAACAAAACTTGATATCACAATGTGACGACCATAACCCAACGTCCCAATGTGACAAACAATCCTCGACATTGCATTTTTTCAAACAAAACCTTACATCAAAATGTGACGAACATAATCCGACGTCGTAATGTGATGAATATATCCTAACATCATAATCGAACATAACCATTTTGACTATGGTTATGTCTTGTATGGTCTTGTATGACTTGATGGTTATGTCTTGTATGGTCTTGCATGGTCAACCATAATCAACCATAGTCATACATAGGTAATCATGGTCAACCATACTCGACCATGGTAAAACATAGGAAACCATGGGTAACCATAGTCAACCATGGTCAAACATAGGAAACCATTGGAAATCATAGTCAACCATGGCCAACCATAGTCAACAATGGGCAACATGGTCACCATTCTCAAATGTTCTCAACCATAGTCAATTATAGCCTTTCATGGGAAACCATAGGCAGCCATCATCAAACATGATAAAACATGGTCATACATAGTCTACATGGTAAAACATGGTCAAATGTGGTCAACCATAGTCAACATGGTCAAATGTGGTCAACCATAGTCAACATGGTCAAACATGGTCAAACATAGTCAACATGGTCAAACATTGGCCATGGTCTACCCTGGTCAACCATGGACATAGGAAATCATGGCCAACCATGGTCAAAGATAGGTGACCATGGGAAATCATCATTAACCATAGTCAACCATGGTCAACATGGGCAATAGGGTCACCATTGTCAAATTTTCTCAACCATGGTCAACTACAATCAATTATAGCCTTTATTGGGAAACCATTGTCAAGCATGGTCAACTACAATCAATTATAGCCTTTATTGGGAAACCATTGTCAAGCATGGTCAAAATTAGTCAAATATGGTCATACTTAGTCTACAAGGTTAAACATGGTCAAATCTGGTCAACTATTGATCCAAGTGGATATTGGTGGTCACCCACCTATTCCAAATTCCAACTGGCTCATCTTGACAGTTTTCAATTCAGCAAGTTTCTCTGTAATGGGGACATTTCTTTGTAATGATGGGTTATGCACTTCCAAGGCTACCTTGAATCCCTACATATCATCCATGTGGATATTGGTGGCCTTCTATCTAGTCCAACTGGCCTATTTCGGTAGTTTTCATCTCAGTACATCTTTATGTACTTCTGGGGCCGTTTTGAGGCCCTAAACGATGTTTTTTTGGGCTTGCCACAGTTAACTTGTGGACGAAGTCAGAGTTTGACAACTTAATGCGTAGTTCTAGAAAATATTTTTTCAACAGGCTATCACACGCCTAAAACGGAGATCGTATGCAAAAGTTACGACCCCGAAAAGTTGATGTACTAACTTACCCCAACAGGGCCAACGTGACTTTTGGTGCTTCATCTCCTAGGGTTAGGTTTTTTTATATCTAGGGTTTTGGAATTCATGTTTATTATAAAAAGGCCTTCAGAGCCTCATTCTACTCATCTTCTTGTGAATGAATTTAGCCATCACATTTATTCTCAGAGATAAGATGCCACCATTCTAGCGAGTCTTTCACTCTATATTTTTACAGTCTCTACATTTCTTTCATTAATAGAATTCATGTATTATTGTATTTGTTTGTTTATGGAAATATTTATGTGCATTTCTTTGTAATATCTCTTCTTTCATTTCATTTCTCTCATAAATCTGGATCAATGGTATCAGAGCAGGCTTCTCTTGATCGTTTTTTAGTGCATGTCCCCAACGAGGTCCGAGTATAGCAAGTTGGGTCTCGAGCTTATCTCTCTTGAAGACAATCGCTCTCGCACGCCCAAGAAATCCTCCATGGAGAAAGAAAATAAAAATGGCAGACCAGAATATTTTATAAGCTTGTTTCTTGAGCAAGCTCTCGTGCGACATAAGGACAAAATGATGGGGAATTTTTCCCACATACTTCAACGCCTTTTGATAGCAACATGTGCATATTCATCAAGAAGACACTTTGGAGGAACTTCTCCCTTCGAAGTACAAGTTAATTTTGATAGTCTCGTATTTGAAGGTCAGATAGATGTGGATGCCCTAGAAAAATGGTTAAATCTGCTAGAAGGTTATTTCTCTATTTACATTTTTTCCGACAGGGAAAAGGTCACCTTTGCACTCATCAAGGCTCTCCCCGATGTCAAACGTTGGTGGGAAACTTACTAGGAGAAAAATTCCATAGAGGAATCTGGAATATACAGGGTCGAGCCCACTTGAGATTTTTTTGTGGATGTTGTCAAGGAATAATATTACCATGTTGCTAACTATGAATACCAGTACATGAGATGGACCACACTGTGAAAAGAGAAGAGCTAAACAATGTCAGAGTTCACAAATACTTTCCATACCTTGCGCACCAAGTTGGGTATCAAAGGCTCTGAGCGACATCTAGTTCTGAAATACCATGGGGCTCTGCATAGGTACATCCAAACTGAAATGTATTTCATAAGCATCTCATCATTAGGAGTTGCTTATCGATATGTTGTCAAAATCAAGCAAAAATTTAGGCACCAGAAAAAATGGGAGTTCAAGTCTGCCAATCCACAACAACCAAAGCATGATAAATATGGCCCTAACCAACAACATCCCGACAACCAGTCCAAGACATAAGAAAATAAGGGTAAGGGAAAGATAAAGAATGACACTGGGAAGTGGTGCAACTTCCACAAAATCACCTGGCACAACACCGATGAATGTCGCTCGAAACAGTCATCAGTGGTCGAGATCAAAGACAAGGAGTTGAACCCTAATTTGGAATATGATCTAGAAAATAATGAAAAAAGACAAATCATCGATGCAGACCCCACTGCTACTGTTGTGACCGCAAAAATTCAACCAGAAGAACCAATAGATCCTGAAGAGGGGAAGTGCCTCTTCCATTCATAGTTGTGGGTGAAGGGGACCCCGTTGCATTTCATTGTTGATAGCGGCAACCAAAAGAACCTCATCTCAACTGAGGTCGTCAAACAGTTGGATTTGTCAACAACACCACACCCGCATCAATACAACATCGGGTGGCTTCACCAGGGAAGAGATCTTTGTGTCAGCCAGAAATGTCGCTTGTCCTATGGCATCCAGCCCTTCAAGTATGAGGTAGTGTGTGATGTTGCCCCTCTTGATGTCTGTGATGTTGTTTTGGGCCAACCATATATGTGGAAACATCATGTTGTTTATGAGTCTCAACCATGTAGTGTCATTATTACTCTGTGGGGTCAACTCTACAAGATACCAGAGGTAGTTTCGACTGTTGTTCCACCTAAACAGTGCTGCAAGGTAATCTCTCTTACTGCAAAATTCAGCCTCTTCACAGTTTGTTCAAATGATGCACAGAAGGCCACTGCAACCACTACAGCCTCAACACCTTCTATGTAGAAGAAGAAGATTGCAGAAGAGAAAGAAGATATTATTTCTTCACCTATGATGGTGCCTACACAATGCCCCGTCAAGCCAAGAGACAACAGGTTGGTGCAACAGATTCAACCCCGCCAGCAACAGGTTCGTGACAGCCTTCCATAGACCAAGCAGCACAACTTCTCTAACAAGGTATGCAACTCACCAAGATTCAGATTCAGCAAACACTTTCCCCTCTTCCTTGGGCACTCAACGCAATGGAGACCATTGCTTCCTAAAGGGGGAGGATTGATCCAAGTGGATATTGGTGGCTACCCACCCATTCCAAATTCCAACTGCCTCATCTTGACAGTTTTCAATTCAACACATTTCTCTGTAATGGGGACATTTCTTTGTAATTATGGGTTCTGCACTTTCGAGGTTGTATTGAATCCCTACACAACATCCAGGTGGATATTGGTGGTTGCCCATCTAGTCCAACTGGCCTATTTTGGTATTTTTCATCTCAATACATCTTTCTGTACTTTCGAGGTCGTTTTGAGGCCCTAAACGACGGTTTTTGGGCTTGCCACAGTCAAACTGTAGACGAAGTCAAAGCTTGACGACATAATGTGTAGTTCTCAAAATACCTTTCCAATAAGCTATCACACGCCTAAAACAGAGATCGTATGCAATAGTTACAACCTCGATAAGTTGATGTACTAACTTACCCCAACGGGGCCCACATGAATTTTGGCACTTCATCTCCTAGGGTTAGGTTTTTGGATGTCTAGGGTTTTTCCATTCATGTTTATTATAAAAAGGCCTTCAAAGCCTCATTGTACTCATCTTTTTGCGAATGAGCGTAGCCTTCACATCTCTTCTCAGAGATAAGCTGCCACCATTCTAGTGAGTCTTTCACTCTGTATTTTTACAGTCTCTCTACATTTCTTTCATTAATATAATTCATGTATTATTGTAGTTCTCTATTTCTGGCAATATTTATGCGTATTTCATTGTAATATCTTTGCTTTCATTTCGTTCCGCTCATAAATTCGAATCAACTATAGTCAAAATGGTCTACCATATTAACCCATAGTCATCCATATGTTGACCATAGTAAACTCAAGTCAACCATAAGTTGACCATATTCAACCATAGTCAACCATTGTTAACCAAATTCAGCCATGGTCAACCATGCTCACCCATTCTCAACATGGTCAACAAGGTCAATTGATAGTCAACCGTATTCAACCATGGTGAACCTCCATCAACAATGGCCAACCATAAACAACTGTAGTTAAACATATCCAACTATAGTCTTTCATGGCTAGCTAAACTCAACTATGGTCAACTAAAGTCAACCATGGTCAACCATATTCTATCATAGTCAGCTATAGTTAAATGTGAACAACCATGGTCAACCATGTTCAACCATGATCACCCAGAGTCAACCATAATAAACCCTCTCCAACCATAACTTTACCATCATCAACCATAGTCAAACATAGTCAACCATGATCTACTTATCCTCCCCACGCACATGTGACACACGTCGACTGTCAAATAGCACAATCATATTATTAAAAGTGGTTGATATACGTCGATCGATGCCATTAGTTTTTTAAGGGTGGAAAATGGCATTGATCGATGTATATCAACCACTTTTAATAATGTGGTTGTGCTAGTTGGTAGGCAATGTGTATGGGGAGGATTAGTAGACCATGGTTAACTATGGTTGACCATGGTTGATTATGGTCAAGTTATGGTTGATGAGGGTTTATATACTATAGTATATATGGTCATTAATATACATAGTAGGTCAAGTTATGCATATTAGATTCCATGAGCCTCAAGAGTCGACCATAAAAAACATACGAGAAAACGTATATAATGGATGCCAGCTCCATTTATTTGGTTCTTTCATGTCATTTGAAAGTGACTATATTATTAACCTTCCTATTTTATATTCATTTTCACTAATTCTTGATTGTATCGTCCAATTGTAGCTAGGGTTCATGATCCAAAATGGATCCCGGAGCCAAAATGGGTCCAGGAAGGCATAAAAATCAAAGTGCTCAGAATCTCTTCAAAATGGATGTGTACGTAAGCCTCATTGTTACGAACCAAACACAACTTGAATGGGCTCAAACGAACATTGTATGTGAAATATATCGCAATCTGTTCGTTTTTCTAAACATGCAAAAATTGTGTTGATTGTACAATCTGTACAGTGTTGATGTGGCAGATGACCATACAATCAGTACAGTCATACAGGTGATGTGACAGTGGTGCATTGGCATGCTTACTGGGCATGATAGATGACAGGTGGACGAGTCAGATTGTGACACGTGGCACCACTAGAAGGGTGACACATGGCACGGGTTGATGTGGCAAGGTCTATACAATCGTACGACATGTGGAAGTTGACTAACGTGGCAGGTGCGCTAACTGGACACGTAGGTAGACAGGTGGTCGAATCATCATTTGACAAGCGAAATATTAATTTGCAAATAAAATGGTGCCACGTGGGCCAGTCTTGGGATACCACATGGCACCCCTCCATTGGTCGGTGGTTGGAAAAATTGTTATGGACTCCACCAGAGTCAAACCCATGACCTCCGGTCCGAGCTGAAAGGTTTGGCAGGGCCGGGCTACCAGCCCGCTCGTGGCATTTCTTAACAGCTATACGGTGGTTTAATTATTTAAACTTGTATACATTGTAATTCGGGTGGATAAAGGGTTGGGGCCTAGCCCCAGCCCCCAACGCGTTACCACGGGACTGCTACCATATGACTACAACCCACTCCTTTATCCTTTGGCATGGGAGTTTCTACGTAACCTCGGTTTAGCGCTTACCATATAATTGTCACATGTGACCCGGACCTCCAATTGTTTGGCATGCATGGTATGGGTTGGCGCCCGGTCGGTCGGGCTAGCTCACCGACCAAGGCACGCGACCAGGGGCCAGATATAACTTGCAGAGGGGAGCGTGGAAGGTAGGGCACGACCATATGGTCCAAGCCACATGACCAGGACCCAGAAACAAAGGGGGCTAGCACACCAGCACCAACACTTGGCCACATGGACGACGCCCATATGACCAGGAGCCTAGACAGAGGGGGTTGCGCTCTTTTATTTGCCAAATATGAGTTTTTTAACTATAATATAAGTTTTTTATTGATTTTTAGCCTGATATTAGGAGATTTTGGCCATTTTTGGAGGATCTGGAGCCCTTTTTGAGGCCAGATCTTGGGGGGAAGTTGAAATTTTGTTGCCAACTTCAAGCCTATATAAACCAGAGGTTCTTGGCATCCTTAAGGGAGGTTCAAAACATGAAAATTTTGAAGAATTGAAAATCCAAAGCCATTTTTATGCAGGGAAGCCATTGAAGAGAGCAACTTTGTGGGCCATTTATGGGAGCTTCGTTCATCCGTTTTCAGTGACGTCAATTTTGATGGGTTCTTGAGATCTAGCAGAACATACCCATATTAGTTTGTAATCCATTTGGCACTTTTATGATGTACTTTTTAAGCTTTGAAGAGAAATAAGAAAGCCTCACCCACTGAGACAAAGGCCTGGAGACGTAGGTGATATTGTCGAACTCCATTATCAACGTTGTTGTTATGGTTTGTTGTTTCTTTATGCTTATTTCCATATCTGTATATGTTATTATGGTTGCCATGTTTCATCATTAATTCTTCCTCTTTCATTAGTTTCCCAAATGGTTAATGAACTCATGTTTTAAAACTCAACCATAGTCTTTAAAAGATCTTTTCGGATCAAGTGGTATCAGAGCAAGTTGATGGTTGGTTTTTGAGTTTGCATGATTACCAGGGAAAGGTTGAATCGTGGTGAAGGTGAGCTTGTTGAAAAGAATCCTGAGATTGCATCGAGAAAGAGAACTTCTCAAAGTGAGAAGATGGCATCGGAAGAGAGAATTTATCATGAGGAGAAAGAGTTTCGAAAGACCTTCTTTTCCATGTCAGAGATGATGAAGGTTCTATATAATGATTACTTGGAACATAAGAGATTGATTCTAGGTGAATCTTCAAAGTTTAAAAGTGAAGAAGGAGAGGATCCTCCTCAAACTCCTCCTTCACCTCCTTCTTCTCCATCAATTTCTTCTTCTTCAAGTTCAAGTTCCAAATCCACCACAAGAAAACATTCCCATAAACATAAACAAGAAACGCCTTTACTTAAGCTTGATGTGAAATTTGAATTACACATGTATGATGGTGAAGTCAATGCAGAAAGGCTTGATAACTGGATCAGACAGATGGAATTTTAATGCAGTGTGCAACAAATCAAGGATGAGGCAACTCAAATCAAGTTGGTATGGCTTCATCTTGCAGGCACAACACTCATCTGGTGGAAAAGAAAGTTGCAAAATGGCACGCAACAAGTGGGTAATGTATTTCTATCATGGCAATTTTTTGTTTCTGCACTTAGAAAGAAATTTTATCCTTTGGGTTATAAAGAGAAGGATTTGATTGAATGGAAAGGTATTAAAATAAGAAAGGGACAAACGATGCAAGAATACACAAATGGATTTCATAAAATGGCATTAATGTTAGACATTCCATTACATAGCCAAGAAACTCTTATGAAGTATATAAGAGGTTTACCTGCACATATTCGGAACACTGTATTTATTTTTGGACGTACTAATATTGATGACGTTTATGTTCAAGCAACATACATTGAGGCAAGAAAAACAGGAGTTGGTGTATCAGGGGAATCATCTTCAAGAAAAGAGGACAAAAGGAAGTGGAATGGCAAGAAGGCAAATTCAGTGGCAAGAAAGGAAGAGAAGCCCTCTTGCAAGCATTGCAAGAAAGAAGGGCACAATGAGGACCATTGTTGGGAATTGCATCCTGAGAAGAGACCGAAGTGGTTCAAAGAAAGGAAAGGGAGGCAAACAGTTGCAGCAACAACACGACCTACAGACTTGGGATCGGATTCAGGTGATGAATCTGAAATTTCAGCAGTTGGTTTGACAACTAAAATTGGTGATGGATTTGATTCTAGAAGTAAATTGTATCACATAAGGGTCATAATGAGACATACTAAGTTTGACACATTGATAGAAAGTGGATCTCAATCTAACTTGATTTCAGAGGAAGTGGTTAAACAATTGGGATTAAACACTCAGATGCATCATAAGCCTTACTCACTTAAATGGATAAGCAACAATCATAAATTGCACATAACAAACCAATGCACATTAAATTTTGCAATTTCATCTAAGTTTCTAGATGCGGTAATATGTCATGTGGTGCAACTCAATGAATGTGGAATGGTTTTAGGCAGTCCTTATTTGTATGATCACAAAGCAATCTTCTACAGGGAACATAATCAATATCACTTAATCAAAGCAGGCAAAGAATATGTGGTACATGCTCATCACTTAAAATAAAATCAATCTCTTCAAACAATGGAACAATTAATGAAGTCAACTCATGCAAGCAACACACCTATAATTGTCCCAAATCAAGTGATTGATCTTAATCAAGAACATAAGATGATTGTAGAATGGGATTTCAATCATACTTTGCTTCAAGTTAAGCTAATGTCATGCAAGTATTACAAACATATTAGCTCATTTGCAGTCATATTTCTGATGTTATCATTAGTAATGTTGTCAAAATGGATGAGAGTGGCTTCAGTAAGATGTGATAGAGTACAAATGGCTAACAATATGTTGCCATTTATCATGGTTGTTTTACAGTTGATCTTGATGAGACAGGTGTATATGACAGCATTTAAAGACAAAGAACAAGTGGGGTGGCCTATCCCTCACTTGATGACAAGTTAGTATCCTTTTGGAGGACCAAAAGGTCTTAGTGGGGAGGTGTGATCCAAAATGGATCCCAGAGCCAAAATGGGTCCAGGAAGGCCTAAAAAACAAAGTGCTCAGAACAACTTCAAAACAGATGTGTGTGTAGTCCTCGTTGTTATGAACCCAATGCAGCTTGAACGAGCTCAAATAAACATCGTATGCGAAAGATATCATGATCTGTTCATTTTGCCAAACACGAAAACATTTTGCTAACTATACAATCCGTATAGTGATGACGTGGCAGCTGGCCGTACATTTTGTACAGTGATAATATGGCAGAAGACCGTACAGTTTGTATGACCGTATAGGTGATGTGACAGTGGTGCATTGGCATGTTGACTGGGCATGATAACTGATAGGTGGACGAGTCAGATTGTGAAACATGGCACCACTGCAAGGGTGACACATTGCACGAACTGACGTGGAAAGGTCTGTATAGTCGTATGACACGTGGCAACTGACTGATGTGGCAGGTTCTCTGACTGGACACATAGGCAGACAGGTGGTCGAATCATTGTTTGACAAGTGGCATATTAATTGGTGAATAGCATGGTGCCACGTGGCCCAGTCTTGGGCTACCACATGGAACCACTCCATTGGTCGGTGGTTGGAAAAAACTTTATGGACTCCACCGGAGTTTAACTCATGACCTCCAGTCCAGGCGAAAAGGTTTTGCAAGGCCGGGCTACTAGCCCGCCCTTGGCAGTTCTTAACAGCTATATAGTGGTTTAATTATTTAAACGTGTATACATTATAATTTAGGCGTATAAAGGGTTGGAGCCTAGCCCCAACCCCCAACGCATTGCCACATGACCGCTACCATATGACTACAAACCACTCCTTTATCCGTTGGCACGGGAGTTGCTACGTAACCCCGGTTCGACGCTTACCATATAATTGTCACATGTGACCCGGACCTCCAATTTTTTGGTGTGTGTGGTATGGGATAGAGCCTGATCAATTGGGCTAGCCCACCGACCAAGGCGTGCAACCAGGGGCTAAAGCTAACTTGCATTGGGGCACGTGGAAGGTAGGGAACGACCATATGAGCCAAGCCACATGACCAGGACACAAAAACAGAGGGGGCCAGTGCACTAGCACCAGCGCTTGGCCACATGGAGGGAACCCATATGACCATGAGCCCAGATAGAGGGGGATGCACCCTTTTATTTGCCAAATATGGGTTTTTTAACTATAATATAAGATTTTTGTTGATTTTTAGCCTGTTATTGGGAGATTTTGGCCATTTTGGGAGGATCTGGAGCCCTTTTTTAGGCCAGATATTGGGGGGAAGTTGTGATTTTGTTGCCAACTTCAAGCCTATATAAACCAGAGGTTCTTGGAAGCCTTAAGGGAGGATCAAAACAGGAAAATGTTGAAGAATTGAAAAGTCATAGCCATTTTTATGCAGGGAAGCCATTGAGGAGAGCAACTTTGCGGGCCATTTCTGGGAGCTTCGTTCATCCATTTTTAGTGTCGTCAGTTTTGATGGGTTATTGAGATCTAGAAGAACACAACAAGATCCATTTTTAATCCATTAGGCACTTTTATGATGTAATTTTTAATCTTTGAAGAGAAATAAGAAAGCCTCACCCACTAAGACAAAGGCCTGAAGACATAAGCGATATTTCTAAACTTTGTTATCAACGTTGTTGTCATGGTTTGTTATTTCTTTATGTTTATTTCTAGATCTGTATATGTTATTATGGTTTCCATGTTTCATCATTAATTCTTCCTCTTTCATCAGTTTCCTAAATGGCTAATGAACTCATGTTTTAAAACTCAACCATAGTCTTTAAAAGATATTTTCGGATCAGTTCATAGAAATTTGTGCAAATAAAGTGTTTATACTAGGGTTTCATTTTTGTTTGTTGAATTGTTCATCTCACGTGGGTTTTTTCCCGATTCTGTTTGGTTTGTTAATTTTTGGCCATGTCGTCACAATTCATAATGTGCTTCCTTACCACATTGATCTCCTTGATAGCGACCCCAAGAGTACGCTATAAAATCTTGGTTTGGTTTTAATGAATCCAAAGTTTTTGAAAAATAGTGATACCATTGTTATTTCAACTACTTTTCTAGTTGAGAGTTGTGCAAAGAGAAAGGATCAAGAGTTTGATTCAATTAAGTTTCACTAAGGTAATCCATGCGGTCTAAGGGATCGAATGCAAGCTAACTCATCATCATTATTCAAAGGATAACCATGCCGCCTGGAATGACCCGCTGGAGGTTTGTAAGGGGGTAGGCTTTCACTCCTGCTAGATGTCTCTAGGTCTTGGGTTTTCAACTTGTTTCTTTATGTTCGAGGAAGACGCTCTCCTAGCCAAGCATAAGCAGTTTTAGGTCATACTCCAAGACCAGGGAGGAGAACAATATATCTTTTCTTTTTTTAAGGCACAGTGATGCAATATTTTTTTTAAAGTGGGAAAAGTAAAAGTTTATAATATTTATAGTTATCGGTTTAGTTTTTTTTTGTACAATCTCAATAACCCTGCATACAATTACATTATCATATGTAAACAAAACATGGTTACCTAAAATAACTCATTGGTGGTTCATAAAGGGGTAGAAGTCCACTCCTACCATATGCCTTCAAGTCTTGGGCCGCTAACTTGTTTCCTTACATCCATGCAAGACAAGACCTTAGCCAATCAAATATAGTTTTAGATCATATTTAAGGACCAAAAAGTGGTTTTAACATAAATAGTATCCACAAATAAGCTAGTAACCCTTATAAATCATCATTAAGGTTATTAGGGTAATGTTCTTACAAGTAGCATATAACCATAATCCCATATATAACACCAAATACTTACCCTAATCATAATTTAACCTCATTACAAATAGCTATAAAATAATCAAAATATTATTTAAAATATTAGAAAATTAGAATGCAAATTACCATGATTGTTTTTAGTACAATGAAGATCTGTAATGTCCTCAACATCATCATTATTAATTTAGATATATCAATTGAAGGCTCTCAAAGTACAATAACAATAGGATCTCTCTCTCTCTCTCTCTCTCTCTCTCTCTCTCTCTCTCTCTCATATATATATATATATATATTACGAAGGTTGCAAAACTTATCATAATTCAATTCTCAACTGATGGTGAGAACAACTATCATTGGTTGTTATGCGTGAATGTGGGCTAGTTCATTAGAGTTATTCAAAGAAAACCACACCACCTCAAATAACCCACTAGTGATGCATAAGGAGACAAACTTCACTTTTTCCATATGCCTATGGGTCTTGGGCCATTAATATGATTCCTTATGTCTGAGGATTATGAGCTCTTAGCCTATCAGAAGCAATTGAACCAAAATAGAAAATATATATTCATATTAAAGGGAGTTTGTGTTGAGGCAAGTAGCATATACATTAATCAAAATTCAGATATGTCTCTAAAACTATACTAATTCCTAAACATATTATACTAGACTTTAAAACTTTTTCTAGACAGGAGTTCTAGGTGATTACACTTGTGAATTTCTTAACAAACTAACCCAAAAAACTAGTAATTTGAAAAAACATTAACAACATTATGGATGGACACTGCCTTGAGCTTCTTGCCCCTCTCTTGAGTGAGGGGGGCTTGGTTCCTCGATCTCCATAGAATCTATTCTAACATACCATCTAATCCTCCCTCGTTCCTATTTGCAAAGAATTTCCAGAGCCTGAGTTATTGGAAGCAAGAGAGAGTGATTCTAGTTGTGAGGACACAACATATGAGCGAAGCCTTCTACCTTTCACTTCCAGGGGGTCAATCCTTTTCTTCTGAATGAGGATGAGATTCATGATATTGTGTTTTGTGTGGTGTTGTTCTACTCCAACTGATCCAGGTGGATATTGGTGGCCACCCACCTTTTCTAACTGGCTCAAAACAGTTTTTCTGGCAATTTTGGTAATTTAATATTTTTAGCAGTTTTTCAGGTCCTGAAACTTCCGGACCCGTTTTGAGGCCCTAAACGACGTTTTTTGGGAAAATGGGGAGCAACATGGAAATTCCTTCAATGTTTCTCACACCAAAGTTGTATTCTTCAGATAGATCTTTCTAATGAGGTATTGGGCATGTCAAGCGGAGATCGTATGCAAAAGTTACGACCCCGGAAGTTGATGTACCGACTTTTACCCAAATGGGGCCCACATGACTTTTGGCGCTTCATCTCCTAGGGTTAGGTTTTTGGATGTCTAGGGTTTTTGACATTCCTGTTTATTGTAAAAAGGCCTTTAGAGCCTCATTGTAACCATATTATTGAGAATGAGCACAGCCGTAACATCTCTTCTCAGAGATAAGCCGCCACCATTCTAGCAAGCTTGTTTTCCGCTGCATTTTACAGTTTCAGCTTATTTCCTTATTGAATAGAAAACCAATTTTACTGTATCTTTGTTATTCTATGTTAAGAATCTATTAATAATCTATAGTCATTCCGTCCTTCTCATAAAATTTGGATCAGTGGTATCAGAGTGGTCTTACCTTGTCGTCTTAATGCATGTCCCCAACGAGGTCGGAGTACAAAGAATTGGGTCTCAAGCTTGTTTCTCTTGAGGACAAAGATCTCGCATGCCCAAGCGACCTCTCATGGTAGGAGAAAAGAAATATTATGGGATAGGAGATCCTTTCAAATTGTTGCTTGAGGAATCCCTCACATAACAAAGGAATGAGATGATGGATAGTTTCGCGCAAATCCTTCGACGGTTACCAACAGGCAACACATCTTCTTCAAGCGGAGGCGTCGCCCCCTTCAAGGTACAAATCAACTTTGATATTACTGTATTTGAAGGTAAGATAGACGCATATGCTATAGACTAGTGGTTGAATCTACTAGAAGGGTATTTTTTTGTCCATAAATTTTCGAATAGAGAAAAGATTACTTTTGCGCTCCTCAAAGCCGTTCCCCATGTCAAACATTGGTGGGAAACTTTCTGTGAGCAAAAGGAAACAAAGGAACCCTCATTATTTACAGTCACTACCACCTGGGAATCCTTCAGGGATGTTATTAAGGAACAATACTATCTTGTCGTAAGTTATGACGACTTGTATACCAAATGGACCACACTATGGCAAGAAAGAGACCAAGCAGTGCCAGAGTTCACAAATATCTTCCATACCTTGCGCACCAAGCTAGGTATCAAAGATTCGAAGCGACATCTGGTGCTCAAGTATCGCGGTGATTTGCATAGATATATCCAGACCGAAATGGAGTTTCTAGACATCTCGTCCTTGGGCGTGACCTACCGATATGCCGTCAAAATTGAGCAGAAGCTCAAACAAAAGACACGGCAATTTGGGTCTGGGAACCCTTCATAGCGAAAGCAAGGAAAGGGTGGCCCCAACCCACAGAACAAAATACATAGCAAAGATGGACAGTATCAGGACAACCAGTCCAAGCCGCAAGCAAAGAAGGACACTGGAAAGACAAAGAAAGATATTGGGAAGTGGTGTGACTTCCATAAGAGCCCTTGGCATAACACTGTTGATTGTCACTCAAAGCAGTCATTGGTGGCTGAAGTGAAAGCCTCTAAATCAGATGCAAGTTCTGACTCTGAGTTAGAACCAGAAAGGGGAAGACGAATCATTGATGCGGAACCCAGTGCCATCGTTGCTACCACCAAGCTCTAGCCTGGTGAACCAAATGATCTAGAAGAAGGAGAGCACCTCTTCCATTCACATATGTGGGTAAAAGGCACCCCACTGCACTTCATCGTTTATAGAGGTATCCAAAAGAACCCCATCTCAGCATAGGTCACCAAGAAGTTGTCCCTGCCGATAACACCGCACCCACAATCCTACACCATTGGATGGCTCCGCCAAGGAAGCGATCTCCGCGTCAGCCAACAGTGCCCAATTGTCGTACGGCATCAAGCCCTTCAAAGATGAGGTATTGTGTGATGTTTCTCCTCTCGAAGTTTGTGATGTTATTTTGGGCCAACCTTATTTATGGAAACGTCATGTTGAATATGAGTCTAGGCCTCGTAGTGTTATTATTACTTTGAACAATAAATTGTACAGGATACCCAAGGCAGTCCCACCTAGTGTTAGTTCCTTGATCTCTACTAAGCAATGCAGGAAGGTCATCTCTCAGACAGAGAATTTTTTCTTCTTCGTGATTCGCTCTCAGAATGAGCGAAATATCAGAGCCACATCCAAGGTCTCTGCGATCGACCTCTCCACACAACATAAGAAAGTAGATAAGTTCATGGAAGAATACTCAGATATCTTCTCCTCGCCTACTGGGGTACCTCTGCACTGTCAGGTCAAGCACCCCATCGATCTGACCCCCGGCACACCACTCCCCAATGGGCCAATATATTGTCACTCTCTGTTAGAGAATGAGGAGATCAAGTGACAGATCCAAGAACTACTCCACAAGGGGCACATCCGTCCCAGCTCATCACCTTGCGGGAGCCCAATTGTGCTTGTATAGAAGAAATATGGAACCTGGCGACTCTGCATTGATTACTGGGCTCTGAATAAAATCACAGTCAGAAACCGGTACCCGATTCCATGAATCGATGACCTACTTGATCAAATCACGGGGGCCAAATACTTCAGTAAGATTGATTTGAAGTCTGGCTACCACCACATCCCGATAGAACAGAAAGATGTATGGAAGACTGCCTTCAAGTCAAAGGAAGGCCTTTTTGAATGGTTGGTCATGCCCTTTGGTTTGACAAATGCTCCATCCACTTTCATGAGGATGATGGACGATATCCTGTGACCATTCACCAATACTTTTTTAGTAGTGTATATGGATGGCATTCTCATGTACAACAAGACTTGGGCAGAACACTTGCAGCATATTCAGTAGCTTATGCACACCCTACGACAACACAAGCTATATGCCAACATGGAAAAATGCTCCTTCGACATAGACATGGTCCATTACCTGGGCTACATCGTTGATCAACATGGCGTACATGTGGATCTAGCCAAGATCCAAGTCATCCTTGACTGGCCAGCCCCAACAACACTCACTGAGCTTCAGAGCTTCTTGGGCCTTGCCAATTTCTACTGCAAGTTCGTGTGGGGATTCTCGCATATTGCATGGGCCCTCAGCCAAATAACCAAGGGTGGTGGTAAGGCAAAATTTGTGTGGGGCCAGTCCCAACAAAAAGTGTTCAATGATTTGAAGCAACGCTTGTGCTCAGCCCCAGTGCTTTCACTACTAGACCTGCAACAACCCTTTGAGATCAAGACATATGCTTCAGACTATGTTGTGGGTGTCGTTCTCACTCAGCACGGCCACCCCATGGCCTATCATAGTGAGACACTATCAGATGATGTCCGTAAGTACCCTACTTACGACAAATAAATGTACTCCATTTTGCAAGCCTACCGCCAGTGGAGACATTACATTCTTGGGAAGGAGACAGCCATCCACACTGATCATAAGCCACTGCAGTTCATGCAGACACAAGGAAAATTGCAGAATGACCGCCATCAAAATTGGTCCACATACTTGTAGAAATTCCACCTCAACATCAAGTATAAAATAGGAAGCACCAACCGCGTCGATGATTGCCTCAGCAGATCGCCAGTCGCGACACTCACCACAGTGTTAGACTCTTTCAACCATGAGATCTATGGATGGCCCCAACTCTATGAGACGGCCCAGACTTCGCCACCACCTACCAAATGTTGGGTGCAAACACAGTTGTCGATAATTTCCATCTTCAAGATGGGTTGTTGTGTCGTCTGGGCCATATCCGCGTTCCATCAAGTGAGCGAGCGAAGCTGATCTAGGAAGCCCACTACAGTTGGGTGGAAACACACTTCGGCGTCGAAAAGACAATGGCGATGCTACAAAAACATATCTACTGGCCGAAACTTCCACAAGAGGTCAGCAAGTATATCAGGTCTTGCACTGCCTGCACTATTGCCAAACCGACCACTAAGAAACAAGGCATGTACACCTCTCTTCC
Organism: Picea sitchensis; assembly: GCA_010110895.2. Taxonomy (NCBI): domain Eukaryota; kingdom Viridiplantae; phylum Streptophyta; class Pinopsida; order Pinales; family Pinaceae; genus Picea; species Picea sitchensis. The sequence goes on along the minus strand of SNQJ01S0002561.1, from coordinate 312,514 downwards.
TACTCCTGACATGCCATGGGAATCCATCTCAATGGACTACATGTCAGGCCTCCCGTCCACCATGTAGGGAAATGACTGTTTTTTGTGGTTGTTGATCGCTTTTATAAGATGGCGATTTTGGTTGCATGCAAGAAGAGCATCACAACAAAGGCCATTGCCAAGCTCTTTTTTTAACGAGTCTGGGTACATTTTGGAATCCCACAAACCATTGTCTCAGATCGAGACAGTCGATTTCTCAACACATTCTGGTCAAGACTTTGTTCATTGTTGGACACCAAATCCACCGCCTTCCACCCCCAGACAGATGGCCAAACCGAAGTCATAAATCAAATGATTGTGCATATCCTGTGCATGTATAATTCCAAGCACCCTTGCACATGGGATGAGAGCCTTCCCTATGTCCAACATAGCTACAATCGAGCCCTACATAGCTCAACCAGCCACATGCCCTTTCAGGTGGGGTTGGGATTCCAACCATTAGGTCCCATAGATGTTGCACTTCCCCTTGCGGTCACCTCGACCGACTCATATCCTTCTCCAACTAAAGCCAACAAAGCCACCCGGTTCATTGAGTGGATCCAGCACATCCACCAACAGGTTCATCATATCCTACAAAAGTCTAATGACAAGTACAAACAGCGCCATGATCAACATCGTGTGCCACATAAGTTTCAAGTGGGCGACAAAGTTTGGTTTCACTTGCAGAAAGAAAGCCTTACAAGACCCCATCGGAAGCTTCTCCCACTCAGTTATGGGCCATACACCATCACCAAGGATGTGGGGGATAATTATTTTGAGCTCAACATTCCTCCTTTCCTTGGCCTACACCCAGTGTTCAACGTGGATCTCCTTCGGCCTTATTTCCCACCATTATTGGACACCTCAGAAGTAGCAGAACAACTGACACCAATAGAGCTCAACCTCGACTGCATACAATAGGCATCCAGTGATCAGATTGTGGACAAACAGATCAAGGGCACTCGACAACAAAGGATCCATCTTTATCGAGTCGTCAAAGCAGGGCAGCGCCTGCACCAAGGCAAGTGGCTCACCCGGGGCCAAATTCAACAGAAATTTCCTCATCTGATGGGGGAACTCAACGCAATGGAGACCATTGATTCCTAAGGAAGGACGATTGATCCAGGTGGATATCGGTGGCCACCCACCTTTTCCAACTGGCTCAAAACAATTTTCTGGCAATTTACTATTTTTAGCAGTTTTTTGGGTCCTAAAACTTAAGGAGTTGTTTTAAGGCCCTAAACAACGGTTTTTGGGGAAATGGGGAGCAACATGGAAGTTCCTTCCATGTTGGTCACATCAAAGTTGTATTCCTCGGATAGATCTTTCTAACGAGGTATTGAGCGTGTCAAACGAAGATCATATGCAAAAGTTACGACCCTGGGAAGTTGATGTACTGACTTACCCAAACGGGGCCCACATGACTTTTGCCGCTTCATCTCCTAGGGTTAGGTTTTTGGATGTCTAGGTATTTTGACATTCCTGTTTATTGTAAAAATGCCTTCCGAGCCTCATTGTAACCATGTTCTTGAGAATGAGTGCAGTCGTCACATCTCTTCTCAGAGATAAGCCGCCACCATTCTAGAAAGCTTGTTTTCCATAGCATTTTACAGTTTTAGCTTATTTCCTTATTGAATAGAAAACCAGTTTTGTTGTATCTCTATTATTCTGTGTTAAGCATCTGTTAATAATCTATAGTCATTTCGTCCTGCTCATAAAATATGGATCACCAACTCTGTGATTTTTGATGAAATTAACATAAGAGCTCAATTGTTTTCCTGGGTGATTTCTTTATGCTTGTGCAAAATTCTTTGGACTACCTTTAACTCTGGATTTTCCATGAAAATAAGAGGGATGTCTTTCAAATTAATATTGAAACCAGACCATAATAAGCTTTCATATTAATATTGAGGCTTTCATCTAGCCATAAAGGATTAGGGTTGGAATCATTGCTTAAAAGAATAGCTTGTTTAGTTGTAGTTCTAGCATTAAAATCTACTTGCAGGATGATACTAGTTTCATTCCTCATACTATGAATATTTTGTTCTACGGTATTATAGGGACAATTTTTATATACATTGTTTTTTCTTATAAAAAGTAGAATTAATAGGCGTGAAATAACAAATTTCTATATAAATCTTCTTAGTATTGATGTCTGGTATTTCTATCCAAATGTATTGATTGAGAGGGTCTACCTTATGAAGCCAAATATGAAGAGAAATGTTCTTTTTATGTAACAAGATATGCCTCCAATCCCTTTGCGATATGATTTTGTGTTCCATGTTAACCACAAGACAAATCCTACTATGTTAGGGTTCTTATACTCTTCATGCTCCCAAGTTTCCACTAGAAAAATAGTATTAATTTCACTTGGGATCCAACTTAATATAGGACCTTTGTGTCATGGAAAGCCACGACAATTCCAAAGAAGGATCCAGAGTGTCTCAAAGTCATATTTATTATTAACATTTTGGTCTATATCCATAATAATAGCTTTTCAATTTCTAATTATTTCTCATTTACCTTTCTTCTTGGCTTCCTTTACCTTTTGAAATTCCTTCCTTTATTCAACTTGGTCTTCTGGAATGATGTCCTCATTTATCAATATTCTTGATCCTTTTAAGCTCAGAGATTTACTGAGTATACCATATTTATGGTCATTATAACTTACCTTGACATAGATCAACCTATCTTTATGTTCAATTATTTTGCCTAACCTCTTTGCTTCTATGAGGTAAGTTGTTTGAATTTGTGACTTATTTTTTAGTTCTTCTTTTACTATTGCTAGTGTGTCCTAGTCTTTCTTCTCTTTAATGCCAATAATTATGAGATTCAATGATCTTTTGTTATGCTTATGATTCAACTCGATTAGCTTATTTATTTCCTCTTTGATGGGTTTGATATCCAATTTATTTTCCATACTACATAGGGCCAAATTGTTAGTTAGTTTTTCTTCTAGCTCTTTAATCTCGTCTCTTAGGCTGCAATTTTCTTCAACCTCTCCTTCTTGGGTTGACTGTTTTTGTTTTTTCATTTCTTGTAATCTAGCCTCCATTTTTTGCAATTGAGTCTGGAACCCTAATATTCTATTCTCTATCTTATCTTCTAACAATCTACATTTGTTATCAATCATTGCCTCTAACTCCCTTTGAAGTTTCACTTCTCTTTCTTCTCTCCTTTTTCTAATGATTCTATATAGTCATAAAGACTATATAGGGTGACTATGCTTAACCTCCCCTTCACAAGAGGTTTTAGAATATGTAGTGAAATACTCATAATGGAAAGCAAAAATAAAAAATAAAAAAAGAAACTTATACACCTGATTTAGATTAGCTACACCAGACCATAACCACTTGTTGCAGATTTGATTCAATCACTATAGAAACAACCCACAAAGATTTTTAACTCTAAAATTTGTTACAGTCACCATATTAGTCACTTACTGCGAACTTTATCACATAGATTATAACCCTAAAATTTGTTGCAAAGATTATAACGCTTAGAGATTATAACTTATCACAAACTTTACTCCAAAAATTATACCCCACATAATTATCACTTGCCACAAATATTAGAATCCGAAGAATTATCACTTACCATAGAGATTAACTAAATAATAAAACTTTAACATTTACATTAAAATATTTTATTAATTATTTTAACTTTTTAAATTGACTAAATTAAATTTCAGAAATAATTATATTCACAATCTTTATATATTAAATCATTATTGTATATTACTCACAATCACAATCTTTATATATTAAATCATTATTGTATATTACTCACAATCTTTATATATTAAATCATTATTGTATATTACTCACAATCTTTATATATTAAATCATTATTGTATATTACTCACAATCGGTGACATCCAAACAAAACCTACTTTATCGTTAATTGATGTTTTTTATTATTATTAAATTAAATTAAAATATTTATAATTTTATTTAATTGTATATAATATTTTAAATTAATTTTCTATTTTATTTTTAAATTATTAAATAAAATTAAGTATTATTTTTTAGAAATTTGATCAACATTTTTAATCATTGGTTAAGAAATTACAATTCTAGGATATTTTAGTCGTCAAAATCACTGGAGGATCATACTTGGTTTAGACCGCACCAATCCTTAACATAGTTGGATTTTTGGATGTCTTCTCCCTACTAAACTCACCTTAAAAATATTGAACTCCAATCTACTAGCAAACAAAACCTACACCTTAACCAATTAAACTAACAAAAAAATAAGAAAATTACTTTACACTATTATTTTTATTACACATTTAAAATATTTTTAACCCACGCTTTTAAACACTACCATTTGTTCCCTTAACCTCAAGCGCTTGTATGATTAAAGTACTGATACTGTTTTTTAATTATTCGTTCACCATTTCGAAATTCCCAACACTCAACTTTATTTATTCCTTCACCCTTTCAAAATTCCTCCTGTGTCACACTTATTTCTTCCGCATATCATAACACTAGACCGGTATATTTGTCGTGCGAATTTATACTCCCTTTTTTGTCACTTATGTTCTCTCCAGATTCCTTTACACATCTAAACGGAAGCACAACAAAGACTTCACAAAATGGGTTTAAATGACCCATTCAATAACAGAGTTTAAACCATGCAATCAACATGGCACCAAGTTTCCTCATTATTGGGAGTTGATATGGATGTGAAGAGATAAATATTGTCGAATGTGAATTTTATTTAAGTGGTATATAGATCTTCATTTATAGTATGGAAATTTTGTTTAGGGTTGATGAGATTTATATGGTTTAGCAAAACTTTGATCGTGTATGATCATTATCATGTAGTAAGTTAGTAGTATAATTGAAGATGAAGTAAATGTGTAGTTTAGTAAAACTTTGTCTACTTGTTTAAGAATTGCTATCCTTATAAATATAGAGGTAAGATAAATTAACACATTTATATTATAATTGAGAAAATAATAAAATAAACTTTATCATTTTAAATTGTTTAAAAGGTTACGTATCATTCTATACAACAATGAGTTAATAATTACAAGAAAAGAAGAGCCAAGGATAAGTATAGTCCATGGCATGTCTAGAGCTACAAGGGACTCTAGCACTGTTTGTATGTTGTATACATGTAGGGTGTGCTATCTCACATATAGGTCGAGTTATAATGCAAATATGATACATTGATGCCAATTGTATTACTGCACTGACATTATAGTTCATCTACATGCCAGTGTACCACCTAATAAGGGTACTTGCACAACAAATACATTAATTTTTTGTTACTTAAGCATACGACAAACTATATTTATCATCTTCCCAAGAGAAGTGGGGTGTTTCACATTGTAAGATGGAAAGATTATTGTCATGTGTATAACTCTAATAAAATAAGATGCAAAAAATCACGTCTATTTTTTTATTATCACTGTACTAAAAAAACAAAACTATAAACTCACATTGATCTATCTTAATATTGAATCTATTAAGTGTTGAAAATGATAAAAAAAATCTAAATGCAAATTTTTTGGGGTTGGAAAATGAAAATTCTATTATCTAAAATAAACCCCTATAGGTGGTAAACTACATAACATAATCAAGATCAAATACCAAAAGAGAGATTTATGTTTAGGTGCTAGATAAATAGGTAACAATCTCGAATTTTTTCCATAACATCTCAAAAAAAAAAAAATCAAATTCGATGAAATACACTCATAAAATGTTTTTGTATTGCGTTGATTGATTCAACAACATCAAAAACTCCCAAAGCACATGGATTATGCAATTTCAACACCTAAAATTCATAAGTTTATCAAAAGAAAATCAAAGTTGTTGAATTCCTATGAAAAACACTGATAATGACTTCGAGGAAAAACTTGAAACATAAAAGAGGCAAAACATTGGTTGTTTATCTTACTCTTCTATGTTTACCACTAGAGCACCTACAACCATAAAATCCAAAATTTGTACAAGGTTTAAAAAATAAACCAAAATTATATATTTATAGTGAAGAAGGATAAACATTATATGTTTCAACTTTTTTTCTAGTTTTTCATCACCGAAATCTGGCTAGACAATCTTTGCCAAAATCACAATTTTTTATGGATGAAATTGTAGTTTTAATTCAAAAATAGATTCAACACCAGATATCCCTACTACCATTGAATTGTGCAATGCTAACATCTAATATCTATGATTCCATCAATCCAAAATTATTCTTACCATATTTCAAACCAAAAATATTTTCTTCCCATTATTAGTCCCAGCCATGAGACTATAGCAATGAGTTTGCTTTTGATGTGACATTAATTTGTCTTTTACCATAAATTTGTGTATGCAATGTAATGTTTAACATAGAAAAACAAATATATAGTTTTGGATATAATAACAATATTTGTGTTTCTCATTTCTAATTGATTGATAGAATTGAAGTATTATTGCTCCCTTCACGTCTTTCAATATGTAGAATTAATTACATAATAATATATTTATTATATTTATGAATATTATAATTTCATTCACCTTATCATTATACATATTGAATAACAAACAACCCTCAATTATTATCTTTTGACAAAAAATATTCATTACTTGTGCATTTAGTTATATTAAGTTTCATTGTTTAACATGTATTTCCCAACTAACTCTGAAGGGACTGAGTTGCTATACAACCCTTGTTTTGAATAGTTGAAAAAATACCAACTTTATAATTGGTTTTGACTTTTCATTTCAAAGAATTGAACCTATAACATCATGACAACAAAATTTACAAAGATTTAAAAAGGAACAAACTCACAAATCTTCTTAAACCAAACAACCTTATTGTTATCATCTTAGAATAAAACAATCATCTTAGAATAAGAGGTAAAAAGAAAGTTATGTTGGTGAGTTTTTTAAGTCATTAAATCTATTATTAATATAAATATTGAATAAAAAATTTATATTTATCCAAATTCAACTAAATAAAAAGGAAAAAAATCTACTAAATGAGGATTAAACTTCTTCCACATGATTGTATAACATATGATGTAATGAGCCCTTTATAGGACATCATGGCAAGTGCAACCCTCTCATGATTGAGTTCATTAGAAGTAGAATTTTCTTGGTGCAAACCCAACTTAGAGATAGTTGTACTTTATTGCAATGGAAAATCTCCCAAATGGATAGGTAGGTTTAGAGAGGAAGAAACATGCATGTCAACATTTTTAATAATTGGAATTGTTTAATATATTTAAGAGTATTTTATAGATTTATTAGAAACATCACATCACATGTCACTTACATAGAATTGAATTTGGATGGAGAAGATAACAACCATTTTTCAAATTAACTCACTCTCTTAAAACCTTAAAATAAAATAAAATTATTTTCAATATTTATACAAATAATTATAATTATGGATGGCAGGAGCCTCGGGAGTCGGGGCCATCAGAAATGTGTCTAATCGACGCTAGTTCCATTTATTTGGTTCTTTCACGTCATTTGAAAGTGACTATATTATTAACCTGTCTATTTTCAGTTGCACTTATTCTTGCTTTGATCGTCCGGTCTTGGCTATGGTTCGTAGGAAATTGCGCAGAGCAAGTGTTTTACTGGGTTTTCGTTTGATTTTGTTGAAGCTTTCATCTGACCTGGTTTTTCGTCCAATTTTGTTCGGTTTGTCAAGTTTTTGGCTATGTCGTCACAGTTGATGATGTGCTTCCTTGCTCCATCGATCTCCTCAATAGCGACGCCAACAATACGCTATAAAAATCCTGATTTGGGTTTATTGAATCCAAAGTTTTTGAAAAATAGGAATACCAATGTTATTTCAACTACTATTCCGGTTGAAAGCTGTGCAAAGAGCAAGGATCGGAAGTTTGATTCAATCAAGTTTCACCAGGGCAATCCATGCGATCTAAGGGATCTCAGAACGTGGGCATCGACAGCAGGCCCAGTAATCGAGTTTAGTGGAGATGGAGGCAAGGGGTATGGCATTAGCAACAACAACAGAGGTGGTGGAGGAGGAGGTGGGGAGTCATCAGGGTGGGAGGGGCATTCAGAGGACAAAAACAATGGGAAAAAGATGAGTGGTGGGCTGTTGGGTGCATTTTTACGAGGGTGGAGATCAAGAGTAGAAGCAGACCCAGAGTTTTCATTCAAGGTCCTAATGGAGCAGCTAGTAGGGGTAAGCGCATGTTGCCTTGGTGACATGGCATCTAGGCCTAACTTTGGTTTGAATGAACTGGACTTTGTGTTTTCCACTCTTGTTGTTTGCTCCATCCTCAATTTTGTATTGATGTACTTGTTGGCTCCCTCATCAGCTGCAACGTCAGCACAGACTCTCCCTGGTTTTTTTTCAAACTGTCCTACAAGCCACATGTTTGAGACAGGAGCCTATGGTGTCCTAGAAAGACTGGGTACCTTTGTTTATAAGGGTACCTTGTTTGCACCTGTTGGGTTCGCTGCAGGCCTTGTAGGGACTGCATTGTCCAATACACTGATCAGTGTTAGAAAGAACATGGATCCCAACTTTGAAACCCCAAATAAGCCACCCCCCACATTACTGAATGCATCCACATGGGCTATTCAGGTGGGCTTAAGCAGCAATATCAGGTACCAAACTATGAATGGCATTGATTTTTTGTTGGCAAAAAGACTTACTCCATTGATGTTTAAGACTTCTGTGGTTGTGCTTCGGTGTCTGAATAATGTGCTCGGGGGAGTGTCTTTTGTAGTCTTGGCTAGACTAACTGGTTCCCAAAAAGTTGATGTGCCACCACCCTCATCGCAAGAAGAAAAATCCAAGTTGCCCCTACATCAGGACAAGGATCTACAATCCGAGCAATCTGCTTGAACTAGTGTGTTGTATTAGATTCTTGAAAATGTTTTAGCTTGCTTGGTTTTATTTTAGAAGTATACCTGGTCAAAAAAGATAAGTGGATAGCCTAATATTAAGAGTCCCTTTAAGATGGTTAAGAAGAATTTCATGAGCAGAATCTACGCTGTTAAAGTTTTTTGGTTAGAGGTAAGGTTCACAAGGCCGGGAGTTTAGGCATGCAACACAAATCACATGCAATATAAAAGAGGCTAGCAGATGAATGGTTAGTTTGTTGTGGGACTCTGTTTCATGTAATTCGCCACTTCCAGTTTTCTATCACTATAGTTTGCACCGTGGTCGAGAGGAACCAAACCCATGGGCAAGTTCCTGGATTACCTAATGGTATAGGATTATTTTAAGCTGTTTGTCTGAATTTTTAGGTGGAAATAAATGAATTTCCATTCCATGTCAAAGCAAGACACAAACATTATGGAAAGATTGACATTTCTTGCTTTGATGTAGAATAACTTGATAAGTCCTGTGGTGATTATGACTGTTGATCAGATGTAGTTTTAGAGAAGAGAATTTCTAGCATATGCTCTATAAGACCAAGGGTAAAATAGTGCTTAACCTCCAAAACCAAGTATTAGATTCGTTTCTTTCCAATTTCTTGCTGCTGGATTCTTGCGGGTTATGTAGGTACTGAGTTTATTTAAATTAATCGTGAATAATCGGGGTGTATAACAAACTAAAAGTATGTTGATCAGAAGTTTTTGGAAAAACCACATTGAACGTTTCAAATTCATAACAGGATTCATCTTCAGGACAGAAAAGTTCTTCAAATCTCTGTAATCATTTCTCTGTAATCATTTGGTATTTCTCATTATTGAATCTTGCTCGCTTCCAAAAACCACATTTGTAAACTCATTGGTCCCAAGATCTTTCTCAAAAGTAGGAAGCCATTGTGAAAGGCAAATATTTTAATTGTGAGCACTCTACTATAAAGTATCTTTCTCAAGATGAAGAAGGGAATTTTTCCGTATCACTCTTGCTGGAGCTTTATGAGAATGCAGCCATCTCAGGAAGGCTATGAAACGATGAGAACTGCATTTATTATTGCTGTTATGTTCTTGCTTAATAGCAGCAGCCTGGGTCCTGAAAGCATCACAGAAAGCTGAGATGTGTTGGAGAACTTTATTTATAATCCTAATTTGTGATCAAAATGGTAGAAGGACACTCCCCAAAACATATTATTAGGCAACCATGGAAGCTATAAATTTAGTTGTAAAATATTTCATTTGAACAGAATATTCTAGCTAGGACTTTATTATTTTATTCTTAAACAGACTAATGAAAACTTTGTAAAATCACTTGTCCAGATGCTATAATGCAATTTTGAAGCTTAAAAACTTTTTAAAATCATAAAATACCTTCTATCAATTTATAACCGTCACCCCAACCTTGCTCCAACTTATTTATCCCAGATAATCATTTGAACCAAATTAAAATGAAAATCCTCGCCAACTTAATGGAGGCTTGTAAATCTTTCAACTTTCAAAGCAATTCTCAATTGCTTGTTAGTACATTTATTGGTCTCATTGGTCTTTTATTGACTGTTTCAAGGATCCATATTCTCTGATTACTGTACTGATTGGTCATGGAATATGAGAAAGCTAGAGAAGTAACACAATCTCAAAGCTATGGAATATCACTTTTGGTGTCATGTTTCTTGAGGACAGCAACCACATGTGAGACTTTATGCTATGACAGTTTCTTATGGAAAAAAATTCCACACAAATCACCCTATTACACATGTAAAATATTCAGGCATGAAGAATTTTATGATGATACCTGTAAGCTCTGTACAGAACTTTCCATAAGCCTCAAACGCTTGTATTATTAAAGTACTGATCCTGTTTTTTCATTATTCCTTCACCATTTCGAAATTCCCCAACACTCAACTTTATTTATTCCTTCACCCTTTCAAAATTCTGTCACACTTATTTCTTCCCCATATCATACCACTAGACCGGTATATTTGTCGTGCGAGATTTATACTACCTTTTTTTTTGGTCACTTGTGTTCTCTCGAGATTCACAACTAAACGGAAGCACAACAAACACTTCACAAAATGGGTTTACCTGACCCATTCAAAAACAGAGTTTAAGCCATACAATTAACCTGGCACTGAGTTTTCTTGTTATTGGGAGTTGATATAGATGAGAAGGAGATAAATATTGTCGAATGTGAATTTTATTGAAGAGTTATATAGATTTTTACATTTAGAATTTTATCTAAGAGGTATATAGATTTTTATATTTAGCATGGAAATATTGATTAGTATAGACGAGATTTATATGGTTTAGCAAAACTTTGATCATGTAGGATCATTATTATGTAGTAAGTTAGTAGTACAATTGAAGATGAAGTAAATGTGTAGTTTGGTAAAACTTTGTCTACTTGTTTAAGAATTGTTATCTTTGTCAACATAGATGTAAGATAAAACAACACATATATATTATAATCAAGAAAAAAATAAAAGAAACTTTATCATTTTAAATTAGTTTGAAAGGTTATGTATCATTCTATATAACAATGAATTAATAATTACAACAAAAGAAGAGCCAAGAATAAATATAGTCCATGGCATGCCTAGAGCTACAAAGGACTCTAGCCATGTTTGTATGTTGTACGCCTGTAGGGTGTGCTATCTCACACATGGGTTGAGTTATAATGCAAATATGATATGGTGATGCCAATTGTATTACTGCATTTACATTATAGTTCATCTATATGCCATTGTACCACCTACTAAGGGTAATTGTGCAACAAATACATAAATCCCTTGTTACTTCAGCTTATGACAAATTATATTTGTCATCTTTCGAAGAGAAGTGGGGTGTTCAACATTGTAAGATGGAAAGAGAAGTGGGGTGTTCAACATTGTAAGATGGAAAGATTCTTGTCATGTGTGTAACACTAATAAAATAAGATGAAAAAAATCATGTCTATTTTTTTTTATTATCACCATGCTAAAAAAAAAACTATAAACTCACATTGATCCATCTTAATATTGAATCTATCAAGTGTTGAAAATGATAAAAAAATTCTAAATGCAAATTTTGTGGGGTTGGAAAATGAAAATTCTATTATCTAAAATAAACCCCTATAGCTGGTAAACTACATACCATAATCAAGATCAAATACCAAAAGAGATATCTATGTTTAGGTGCTAGATAAATAGGTAACAATCTCCAATTTTTTCCATAACATCTCAAAAAAATTAAATAATTCAAATTCCATGAAATACACTTAGAAAATGATTTTTTATTGCATTAATTGATTTAATAACATCAAAAACTACCAAAGCACATGGATTATGCAATCTCAACACCTAAAATTCATAAGTTTATCAAAAGAAAATCAAAGTTGTTTCAACATTTTTCTGGTTTTTCATCACCAAAATCTAGCTATGCAATCTTTGCTAAAATTGCAATTTTGAATGGATGAAATTGTTGTTTTAAATCAAAAATAGATTCAACACCATCAGATATCCCTACTACTATTAAATTGTGCAATGCTAACACTTAATATCTATGATTCCATCAATCCAAAATTATTCTTACCACATTTCAAACCAAAAATGTTAGTGTCCTTCCCATTATTTTGAATAGTTGAAAAAAGACCAATTTATAACACATTTAGACTACAACTTTATAACTAGTTTTGACTTTTCATTTCAAAGAACTGAACCTATAACATTATGACAAGAAGATTTACAAAGATTTCAAAAAATGAAAAAATTGAACCGTATTGTTATCATCTTAGAATAAGTGTTGTTATCATCTTAGAACAAGTGTTGCATGACCTATAACATTGTATCAAGATTTATAGTAATTTATATAATGTTATAACACTTTTTACTTAAAGAATAGTATAAACAATTATTTAAATTTTATTCAATATTATTTTTAATGTTTTTAAATGTAAATTTGGAATTTTGATTTTGTTTATGATAATAAAGGTTTGTACCTAGAAATTTATCCTTCTTGACTCTAGAGTTAAAATGGATATATACTTGTATATACTATTTTATATTAATATTAATAAATAAACTATAAATTAAATTTATGATATCTATCCTATAATATTAATATTGAATATAGTATTCATTATTAATATGTGATAATGTTTTGTTAAATTTTATTCAATTAATTATTCAAATTTATTTTTATTTTTCATTTTTCATGTCATATACATTTTGCACTCAAGTTCACATTTTTCATTTTTCATGTCTTCCATGATATACATTTTGCACCTAACAATTACGTAGTGGCGGGGGTTCATATTTATAGTCATGCTTATGTATCAACCCCCACCACAACATGAGATTTAATAATTTATAGAATATTATAACATTGTACCAAGATATATAGTAATTCTTATAATGCTATAACACTTTTTACTTAAAGAATAGTATAAACAATTATTTAAATTTTATTCAATATTATTTTTTAATGTTTTTAATTGTAAATTAGGAATTTTGGAACTTTGATTTTGTTAAGAGAATAAAGGTTTGTGACTAGAAATTGATCCTTCTTGACTCTAAAGTTAAAATGGATATATACTTGTATATACTATTTTATATTAATATCAATAAATAAACTATAAATTAAATTTTTGATATCTATCATATAATATTAATATTAAATATCTTATTCATATGTGATAATGTTTTGTTAAATTTTATTCAATTAATTATTCAAATTTATTTTTATTTTTCATTTTTCAAGTCCAGCTTGTTCTGTGATACACATTTTGCACCCAACACTTTTGTCATATACATTTTGCACTCAACAATTATGGAGTCGCAGGTTGTGGAGTCTGGATCACATTCCAACCCCAAACTACAGCAACGTGAGATTTAGTAATTTATAGAATATTATAACATTGTACCAAGACTTATAGTAATTCATATAATGCTATAACACTTTTTACTTAAAGAATAGTATAAATAATTATTTAAATTTTATTCAATATTATTTTTAATGTTTTTAAACGTAAATTAAGAATTTTTTAATTAAGTTTGTACCTAGAAATTGATCCTTCTATTTATTTTTATTTTTCATTTTTCATGTCCAGCTTGTTCCTTAATATATATTTTGCACCCAACTTTCATCTTATACATTTTGCACCCAACAATTACAAAGTGGTGGGGAGTGGTATAAAAAATTATAACATTGTACCAAGATTTCTAGTAATTTATATAATGCTATAACACTTTTTACTTAAAGAATAGTATAAACAATTATTTAAATTTTATTCAATATTATTTTTAATGTTTTTAAATGTAAATTTGGAATTTTGGAATTTTGATTTTGTTTATGATAATAAAGGTTTGTACCTAGAAATTGTTCCTTCTTGACTCTACAGTTAAAATAGATATATACTTGTATATACTATTTTATATTAATATTAATAAATAAACTATAAATTAAATTTACGATATCTATCTTATAATATTAATATTAAATATCTCTTTTTTTTAATATAAGTAAGAATTTATATAAAAAACCTTCAAAAAACAAGAGTTACAAAATTTGCCATAGTTCTGTGCCGTAAAAACTGAACTGCCCTAAGGGGAAACCAGTTCAACCAGCCGGTATTAGACCAGTCAAAATATCTATCAGTCTTAAAGATACACCGCAAAATAGACAGCATAAACTAAAACCTAGAAGCAACAAACTCGACCTGGTAAGTGCCATGTATCACGCACTCTCACCCCATCCGGGGACCTGTCCGTGGCTGTGGCTTTTTCAGTGCACTGCTGGAGGATGGGGTGAGTCGGATTGAGGGAATTTGGCAGAGAAGCTCCGGTCCTTCCCATTTCGTTCCAACATTAGCTAGTTCATCAAAACTTGATTCGCCTTTCTCCTGATGTGAGAGGGGATGAAGGCCTGATTGGGTTGGATGAGATTCGTAATTTTTCTTAGTCCATAGGAGAGTCTCCAGCAAGGTGAGATTCGCTCTGGGTCAGCTCCATTCAAGATTTTCCCAAAGAGATTGATGATGATTAGCGAGTCCCCTTCAACAACCAGCTTGGTGAAGTTTTGCTCAATTGCTAATTGCAAGCCTCTGGAGAGCCCCCATAACTCAGCGACATTGTTCGTAGTGTGGCCCAAGCTGCCTGCGTTGATGAGAAGTATGTTGCCCAAGTGGTCACGAAAGATCGCTCCAAAACCTGCCGCCCCAGGGTTACCCTTGGAAGCACCATCAAAGTTGAGTTTGATGAAGCCTTCCAGAGGGGGAGACCAATGCGAGGGGATCCTTTGAAAAGGTTGAGTGGTAGGGGGGTGGGGCGGGCCCTGGGCCATATTGACATTCCAATGCTTCAAGATGCTTTGCTCCAAAGGTGGGCCATTTAGATCTGTTTCATTCCAATGTTGTAGCCTAATTGTTTCCAAAATGTTAAGGCAGCTTTGTTTCCAACAGTGCTGACAAGGAAGTTGATCATTCCTGAAGATTCTTCTGTTTCTTTCCTTCCAGATTTGTCAGAGGATAAAACCTGGGAGAAGTTGCCAAATGCATTTGAGAAGGGGTGATTGAAAAGTGATCTCTCTCCAATCAGCTATGGTGTTGATGATGTTGTCTCACTTGCGATCTGTAGTGCGCATGATCATCACACATTGTTCCCAGACTTGAGTGGTGTAGGGGCAAGTGTTGAGGAGATGGTTCAATGTTTCTGTGTCTTCCCCACAGAGCATACAGATGGACAGACCAACAAACCCCCTTTTCAATAGGTTATCCCATGTGAGAATGCTCTCGTGAGTAACAAGCCAGAGGAAAAGACTGATTTTTGGCCAGTGTTTTAGGGACCAGATTTTGCTCCACACTTTCCTTGTAGGTAAAGGGTCTGAGTGAGCCTTAATGGCATAGGCATGTTTTATGTTGAAGGTGCCCTTTGGTGAGTTCCCCCATCGTAGGATGTCCTTGCCTGTCAAAGTGGGGATTTTTCTTTCATTGGTTGCGTTAAACCAGGGCTAAAGGTCCACCTATACCTCTAAATGCATATCTTCACTTTTTGATTTCCAACATCTCCAGGTGGGCTCTGTTGGGTTGTCCTGCCAGTAGTCTGCCACTTTTGTCAGTCCTGCCTGCGTGGCTGGGATACTGAATGTGTCAGCCCAGGCTTCGTGCTCTAGAATTGGTAACTGCTGCCACGAATCTTTCTAGAAAAGAGTTGTTTGCCCATTTCTAATTTCCCAGAAGGCGTGTTTTATTACAAGATGTTGATTTTGCTTGGCTGCCGCCCAAATTAGGGAGCCAGGGTTGTCCCTGTTCCATCTGATCAGGTTTCTCTCCGCCGTGTTTGGGGTATATTTCCTCCTCCAGAGCTTGGCCCAAAGATCTTGAGGCCTTTTGAACCACCTCCACCAGATCTTAGCACTTAGGATTTTGTTCATGGCTGAGGGGTCCCTTAAACTAAGCCCTCCTTGAGCTTTGGGTTTGTAGATTTTATCCCAGATGATAAGTGCTAACTTTTTTCCTGTTTTGAGGCCTTGCCAAAGGAAATTCCTTTGCAAGGTTTTGATGGCAGTCAGGACAAAGTTTGGGGCCACCAAAGATGAAAAGGTATAAACAGGTAAGGCTTGAAGCACGTCTTTGAGGAGAATGAGGCGGCTAGGGAGATTGAGGGCTCGGTAGGTCTAGGAGGTGAGCCTCTTTGCAAAGGAGGAGAGGAGATGTTCCCACGAACTGTTTCTGAGGGCATTGTCCAGCAATGGGATACCAAGGTACTTGGACGGAAGGGAGCTTTGGGTGAAACCAAGAATTTCAGAGATATGGCGTTGAATCGGAGTTGGGGTGTTGAAGAAAAATATTTGGGATTTGTCTTGGTTGAAGTCCAGTCCTAAAGCATCACAAAAAGTTTGGAGGAGTGAGAGGAAGGCGTGGGCTTCCGTGACAGTGGGGGAGCCCATCATCAAGGTATTGTCAACAAATTGGTTGTGAGAGATTGGGGGAGAGATACCATGCAGGGGGAGACCAATCAGCGTTTTGTTTGCGATGGCGGCTTGGATGGAACAACTGAGACCTTCGACCATGATAATAAAAAGGAAAGGGGACAGAGAATCACCTTGTTTGATTCCTTTGGTGGGGGAGAAGGGGAAAGAGGGGACTCCATTGATAAGGATTGAAAGAAGGCAGAGGAGGTGAGGTTTAAGATCCACTCTACCCAGGTGTGGTCGAAGCCAAAGGCCAGTAGCATAGCACGCATGTATTCCCAACTTAACTTGTCAAAGGCTTTGGAAAGATCTAGTTTTAAGAGCATACCTAGCGTGCGGGTCTTCTGCAGGGAGTGAATCACTTCATGCACTAAGATGACATTGTCTAGGATTTCCCTGCCTTCCACATAACCTTATTGCTCTAGAGAGATGATCTGGGGTAGGATGGGCTTGAGTCTCCTAGCGATCACCTTGGTTAGAATCTTGTAGATGACATTGCAAAGAGCGATTGGTCAGAATTGCTTAGGGTGATTGATCTGCCCCTCTTTGGGAATGAGTGTGAGGAAAGTTGCATTGAGTGTCGGGAGGACTTGCCTTGAGATTCTAGAGTCTTCAATGATTTCCCATACCTCTTCCCTGATCATCTGCCAGTAGTGATGGAAGAAGTCGCTAGTAAAGCCATCATGTCCCGGAGCCTTTCCTTTGGGGGTATCCTAAAGGGCTTGATCTACTTCTTCGAGAGTGATGGGCCTGAGAAGGGCAGCGTTCTGTTCCTGAGTGATTAGGGTGGGTATGTGTTGCATGACTTTGGTGATGGCTTGGGATCTGTTTTTTTGAGGCTCTGTCAGGAGATCTTTATAATAGGCAACCAATTCCTTTTCCAGGTCCTCGTGGAAATGGATGATTTGACCATTGTTGGAAGTTAACTGCGTGATTCAATTTGTATGTTGTCGTTGGAGGGTGGATCTGTGAAAAATTTTGGTGTTTCGGTCGCCCTTCTTGAGCCACTGGATGCAAGATTTTTGTCGCCACAAAATCTCTTCTTGGGCTTTCCTATCCTCCAACTGGTGGCCTATCGTCTCTTCCCGGGCTTTAAGATATTTAGAGAGTCTGTGCTCCCAGATCTGTCTTTGCACCATGCTCGTTTGATCCGTCAGTTGCTTTTGGGCTTCGAAAATGTTGCCAAAGGTTTGCTTGTTCTAGAGTTTGAGTTGCTACTTGAGATTTTTGATCTTTTGCTAGAAACGGTACATCTTGGAGCCGTAAGGTATCGTCGCCTCCCTCCACCACTTGTGGACCTTTTGTTGGAATTCTGGGTGACTGAGCCAGAACTGCTCAAACCTGAAGGGTTTCCGCCCTGGGGTGGCCGACACATCCAGCCATAGTTGTATAGGCTAGTGGTCCGACCCATGAAAATCCAGTATGCTCATCTCCAGAGTTGTGCCTTCCAGCAGCAGGGAGTCTGAAATTAGGAAATGATCCAGCCTGTAGGTTATTTGATGCATTCTGGTTCTCCTATTTGTCCAGGTGAAGGTACCATTGGAGGTTTCTAGGTCAATGAGGTTGGTGTTGTCTAGAATATTTTGGAAGTCGCCAGATTTTGGTTCCAGTCGCCTTATTCCTCCTCTTTTTTCATCCAGATTGCGTATCAAGTTGAAGTCTCCTCCTAAAATCCATCTTCTCTCCTTGGTTAAGGTATACAGGTACTCCAGATTGCGAAGGAAGGCCTGCTTATCCCTGGAGTTGGCCGGTCCATAGACATTTGAGAGGTAGCCAAGCTTGTTGGAGCCAATGAGCCTGTAGGTGGCCGAGATAGACCATTTGGTTGTGATAAATTTTTCCATAATGATTGTGCTGGGGTTCCAGAGTAAAGCTAGACCCCCGGCTGTACCTGTGGCCATTGTGGATATTGCTTTCCCTTGCTTCCAGTAATAGGGGAGAAGCTTGTCCATGTCTTCGGTTGCGCATTTTGTTTCTTGGAGCATCATGATGTCAGGTTTCTCTGCTAAGATCAAATCTTGTAGCAATTTTTCCTTGCTATGACCATTGAAACCTCGTATGTTCCAGGAGATGATCTTCATGAGGAGGAGGGCGAGGGGAGGGGAGGAAAGTTGTCCGAGATGAGGTGGATCTGACCGGAGTTCACCATGAAGTGACCTATCTCTTATATAAGCTTACTCGTCGACTTCCTTCCTCTCTTCTTTTCGTCCTTTTGAGGTTTTCATTGATCCTTCTGTGTATTCCCTTGTATTCCCAATCCCGCACTAGATCTGGCGGTGGATCCAGCGGAGGATTTGAGGAAGACCTTGTGGACTTTTCGCAGTTGCTCTGGAGGTATGGTGTAAAGTTTCTGGTGTCGATAGGCGTGCTCTAGGTGCTCCAGGTCCACCCCTGCTAGTTCTTGCTCGTCAAGATCCATCTCGACATCCGCATCCTCTGCTTCTCGTTGATCCACAATTCAAGTATTGGGGCGGGTTGGAGAAGTCGTTGGGTTTGGCTCCTGAGCTGCTGCTACTTTCTCTTTGCCTATTTGCTGGGTCGTTTTCTCTATCGGTGCCGCTTGAGAGACTGAAGGATTCTCCGGTTGATCTTGTAGGATCTCATATTTGTTGTTGGTGGACAGATCCTTACTGGCCTGGGTTATCTGCTTTCTTCCACCTTGTCTGCGCTTCCCTGGCATCTGAGCGAAGCCATCCTTGTATTTGTCGGCATCTAGGTTCCCATCTTTGTTTGCTGCATTTAGGGGACAGTCTCTAAAGAGACGCCCATGCTCATGGCATTTCCTGCACCGGAACGAAATATGTTCATAGTCAATGGTTTGCATCCAGTCCTCATCGTGGTATTCTAGGGCTATGGATCTAGGGAGCGGCTTGGCTATATTCAAATAGACACAGATACGCGTATAGGAGGTGTATCTTCTTTGCTTCGTGGCCTCCGAAGATTTAACATAAGCTCCAATGGTGTTGCCTATCCCTGCAAGTACCTCTTCCAGCCAGAATTCTTGCAGTAGGGAGTATAGTTTGATCCATACTGGTGCATGTGCAAAGTCTTTCGTTTCAGGACTAAATTTGGAGTATAGTTTGATCCATACTGGCGCATGGGCAAAGTCTTTCTGCTTTCAGATCAAATTTCATTACAGCCCTCCATCGAAGATGCGATTTCTGTCCTCTAGGTTGTCCAGGATGATGGTGAAGAAACCCTTGGAACCCAGTTGTAGCTCATAGTGTCCTTTGGGCTTCCACCATTGATGTATCCATTTGATCAGGTCCCGTTCCGAGGGCCAAAGCCCTACAAATTTTCCCACTAAGGCATAATCTCTCATATATTGTTTTTGTTCCTCGATGTGAGGTGTGTTGATGATGTATTTTGGGGCTTGTGGTGCTTGGGGAATACACTTGCCTGGTAGCCATGGTCGTGACGTGCTTGTGGGTGGTGATGTTTTCCCTGAGTCTATGTCCATGTCTTTGTCCTTGAAAGTTGCTTCGGCCAATAACTATGAGCGAAGATCAGGAGGAGGTTCAAAGGTAGGACGCTTGGAGCCCTCTCCATTGCTTCCATTCGTCGTTGTCTGGCTATAAGAGGGGCCTCTCGGCCCTCCCTCCTTCAGAGGCATGAGCACCTGTGGGGCGAATAAGTGTAGCAGAGCAACAAAAACCCTAATCCTAGCCTAGTGCAGTAAAAGCTTCTCTATCCTTGCCTTGGCATTAGGTGTATTATATTAAATATCTTATTCACTATTAATATGTGATAATGTTTTGTTAAATTTTATCCAATTAATTATTGAAATTTATTTTTATTTTTCATTTTTTATGCCCAGCCTGTTCCATGATATACATTTTGCACCCGACACTTCCGTCATATACATTTTTCACCCAACAATTACAGAGTCGCGGGTTGGCGGAGTAGCGGGTTCACATTTTTCATTTTTCATTTTTTATTTTGATTTTGTTGCCTGGCTGTAAGAGGGGCATCTCGACCCTCCCTATTTCAGAGGCATGAGCCCCTGGGGGGCGAACAAGTGTAGCAGAGAAACAAAAACCCTAACCCTGGCCTAGCGCAGTCAGAGCTTTTCTATCCTTGCCTTGGCATTAGGTGTATTATATTAAATATCTTATTCACTATTAATATGTGATAATGTTTTGTTAAATTTTATCCAATTTTATTGAAATTTATTTTTATTTTTCATTTTTCATGTCCAGCCTGTTCCGTGATATACATTTTGCACCCAACACTTCC
>SNQJ01S0002561.1:271760-288145 GCA_010110895.2 Picea sitchensis | reverse complement strand
AAAAAAAAAAAAAAAAACCTACACCTTACCAAAAAATTATTAAATTAATGATATTGATTGTGACATTCAACAACAAGAATATTTTATAAATAGATTAAATACATCACATGTGATTTACAAAGAATTAAACTTGAGTGGAGCTATAACAACCATTTTAACAATTATTCAACTATTCCTCCCAACAACCCCACTACATCCTTAAAATAAAATAAAATTATTTTCAAAATTCTGCCCATAATTATAATTATACCTATTGATGCCAGGAGCCTTGGGAATCGGGGCCATGAGAAACGTGTCTAATGTACGCTAGTTCCATCTATTTGGTTCTTTCACGTCATTTGAAAGCGACTATATTAGTAACCTGTCTATTTTAGATTCAGTTGCACCCATTCTTGCTTGGATCGTCCGGTCTTGGCTAGGGTTCATAGGAATTTGCGCAGAGCAAGTGTTTCCACTGGGGTTTCGTTTTACTTTGTTGAAGCTTTCATCCGACCTGGTTTTTCGTACAATTTTGTTCGGTTTATCAAGTTTTGGCTATGTCGTCACAGTTGATGATGTGCTTCCTTGCTCCATCGATCTCCTCAGTAGCGACGCCAACAATACGCTATAAAAATCCTGATTTGGGTTTATTGAATCCAAGGTTTTTGAAAAATAGGAATACCAATGTTATTTCAATTACTTTTCCGGTTGAAAGCTGTGCAAAGAGCAAGGATCAGATGTTTGATTCAATCAAGTTTCACCAGGGGAATCCATGCAATCTAAGGGATCTCAGAACGTGGGCATCGACAGCAGGTCCAGTGATCGAGTTTAGTGGAGATGGAGGCAAGGGGTATGGCATTGGCAACAACAACAGCGGTGGTGGTGGAGGAGGAGGAGGAGGTGGGGAGTCATCAGGGTGGGAGGGGCATTCAGAGGACAAAAACAATGGGAAAAAGATGAGTGGTGGGCTGTTGGGTGCATTTTTACGGGGGTGGAGATCAAGAGTAGAAGCAGACCCGGAGTTTTCATTCAAGGTCCTAATGGAGGAGCTAGTAGGGGTAAGCGCATGTTGCCTTGGTGACATGGCATCTAGGCCTAACTTTGGTTTGAATGAACTGGACTTTGTGTTTTCCACTCTTGTTGTTGGCTCCATCCTCAATTTTGTATTGATGTACTTGTTGGCTCCCTCATCAGCTGCAACGTCAGCACAGACTCTACCTGGTTTTTTTTCAAGCTGTCCTACAAGCCACATGTTTGAGACAGGAGCCTATGGTGTCCTAGAAAGACTGGGTACGTTTGTTTATAAGGGCACCCTGTTTGCAGCTGTTGGGTTCGCTGCAGGCCTTGTAGGGACTGCATTGTCCAATACACTGATCAGTGTCAGAAAGAACATGGATCCCAACTTTGAAACCCCAAATAAGCCACCCCCCACGTTACTAAATGCATCCACATGGGCTATTCACATGGGCTTAAGCAGCAATCTCAGGTACCAAACTCTGAATGGCATTGAATTTTTGTTGGCAAAAGGACTTACTCCATTGATGTTTAAGACTTCTGTGGTTGTGCTTCGATGTCTGAATAATGTGCTCGGGGGAGTGTCATTTGTAGTCTTGGCTAGACTGACTGGTTCCCAAAAAGTTGATGTGCCACCACCCTCATCGCAAGAAGAAAATTCCAAGTTGCTTTTAGATCAGGACAAGGATCTACATTCCGAGCAATCTGCTTGAACTAGTGTGTTGTATTAGATTCTTGAAAATGTTTTAGCTTGCTTGGTTTTATTTTAGAAGTATACCTGGTCAAAAAAGACAAGTGGATAGCCTAATATTAAGAGTCTCTTTAAGATGGTAAAGAACAATTTCATGAGCAGAATCTACGCTGTTAAAGTTTTTTGGTTAGAGGTAAGGTTCACAAGGCCGGGAGTTCAGGAATGCAACACAAATCATATGCAATATAAAAGAGGCTAACAGATGAATGGTTAGCTTGTTGTGGGACTCTGTTTTCATGTAAGTTGCCACTTCCAGTTTTCTATCACTATAGTTTGCACCATGGTCGAGGGGAACCAAACCCGTGGGCAAGTTCCTGGATTACCTAATGGTATAGGGTTATTTTAAGCTGTTTGTCTGAATTTTTAGGTGGAAATAAATGAATTTTCATTCCATGTCAAAGCAAGACACAAACATTATGGAAAGATTGATATTTCTTGCAATGAAGTAGAATAACTTGATAAGTCGTGTGGTGGTTATGACTGTTGATCAGATGTAGTTTTAGAGAAGAGAATTTTTAGCATATAGCTCTATAAGACCAAGGGTAAAATAGTGCTTAACCTCCAAAACCAAGTATTAGATTCGTTTCTTTCCAATTTCTTGCTGCTAGATTCTTGCGAGTTATGTAGGTACTGAGTTTATTTAAATTAACCGTGGATGATCGGGGTTTATAACAAGCTAAAAGTTCTTCAAATCTCTGTAATCGTTTAGTTTTTGTCATTATTGAATCTTGCTCGCTTCCAAAAACTACATTTGTAAACTCATTGGTTCTTCATATTTTAACCAAGACCTTTCTGAAAGTAGGAAGCCATTGTGAAAGGTAAATATTATAATTGTGAGCACTCTACTATAAAGTATCTTTCTCAAGATGAAGAAGGGAATTTTGCCGTATCACTCTTGCTGGAGCTTTATGAGAATGCAGCCATCTCAGGAATGCTATGAAACGATAAGAACTGCATTTATTATTGCTGTTGTTGCTTAATAGCAGCAACCTGGGTCCTGAAAGCATCACAGAAAGCTGAGATGTGTTGGAGAACTTTATTTATAATCCTAATTTGTGATCAAAATGGTAGAAGGAAACTCCCCAAAACTTATTATTAGGAGAATCATGGAGGCTATAAATTTAGTGGTAAAATATTTCATTTGAACAGAATATTCTAGCCAGGACTTTATTATTTGACTCTTAGACAGGCTAATGAAAACTTTGTAAAATCACTTGTCCAGATGCTATAATGCAATTTTGAAGCTTAAAAACTTTTTAAAATCATAAAATACCTTCTATCAATTTATAACTGTCATCCCAACCCTGCTCCAATTTATTTATCCCATATCTCTAGATAATCATTTGAACCAAATTACAATGGAAGTCCTCGCCAACTTAATGGAGGCTTGTAAATCTTTCAACTTTCAAAGCAATTCTCAATTGCTTGTTAGTACATTTATTGGTCCCATTGGTCTTTTATTGACTGTTTCAAAGATCCATCTTCTCTGATTACTGTACTGATTGGTCATGGAATATGAGAAAGCTAGAGAAGTAACACAATCTCAAAGCTATGGAATATCACTTTTGGTGCCATGTTTCTTGAGGATAGCAACCACATGTGAGACTTTATGCTATGACAGTCTCTTATTTCTAATGGAAGAAAATTTCACACAAATCACCCTATTACACATGTAAAATATTCAGGCATGAAGAATTTTATGATGATACCTGTAAGCTCTGTACAGAACTTTCCATACCATTCTGCAAGCACTTTCTGTATAAAAGAAGAGGTAAAAAACAACAATGATTCTCTTTTGGAAAATGCACTAGAAGATTTGCCTCACTTCACCTTCCCATCCCAAACTTCTGACTCTAGTTTCTGAAATTGAGATTCTTCCATTGATAGTTTGAGTTCTTTCATAGCAAGCTGTCTGGCCAATGGGCACGACAACAGTACTAAGTCAACTTATTGAAATTACTATGCTGAAAACACCAAAAAAATAGAAAATTAAATTGACAGTTTGGTGACTATATTAAATGTTGTTCTTTCGACCCTTAACGAGAGTGAGTGAATGCAAAACTATTGATTAGACAAAATCTATCAAAAGTTTGTCTGTAGAAGTGTGGATGTGGAAAAATGAATATACAACCGTAATTTGGAGGGCTATTACCAGCAAAACTCTTAGGAAAGATTTCAGAAATGGGTATTAATTTGTCGTTGGATGCATAGGAGGTGTCAAATTTTTTCTAAACAAACATCTGCTGTAAAATTAGAAATAAACATTCCAATACATGTTATTTTGTTAAAACGGTTTCTTGCATTGGTACATGGCCATTTTCCATAAAAACAAACTGCAATGCTATCTGGAACCATCAGTTGTACAATTTCATTAACTATATTCATGTTCTCATCGAGCAATGATCGCTTGTATTTCCTAGGTAAATTGAGTCATATAAACTGGCACACATTTACAGATACATGTTGAATACAAAACAAAGCATCTGTACCATTCTCATATGACTCTGATATTGATATAGCGATTACCAAACCGGTGTTTGTTATTGGGAAGGTCAGATCATATTGAATAATTGGCTAATTGCCACACGCTGCCAATTGTATAAGCAGTCTAATTTTGTGATGTTTTCGGTAAAGCCATTATATGGGATGCGAATAGAGACAGTTTAAGTTTTAATTGCTCCAAGGGGTTTTGTTCCAGTAGTTAATTTAGGGGCCATTACCAATCCCAGTGGGTTGTGACATGCTGATAGTTTAATTTTTGTTGATTATGTTCCTTTTAAGGACGCAAGCATTTTGAAAAGTGGGGTACCTGACTCATAACCTGTACTAGAAATTTCATTCGTGCCTATCCAATTGACCGATTTTTCTAGAATATACAGATTTACAGAAATGCTAGAAGATCTGTATGCATGAAAATACTAGGGATCACACTGCTACCTTTTTGTATTGAAGCTGATCTCTTGAAACAACGAAATGATCAAATGTAACTGTTATATTGATTCCTTATCATCAGTATGCTAGTACACCATCTTTTCTATTTGCTTTCCCAAGGGTTTAATATGCAACGTACTGTTCCCCGGATAAACCCCAATATATCGAGTGTCCTGGCATTCATATTCTCCTAAGCAAGTGGATTTTAGTTTGTTTGATGTGCATTCAGACTGTAAAACTGTATGTCAGTCTCTCTATACAATTTTGGACCTGCAGGCTAAAGTCTCTCTAAACATTTTTGTTTTAGATTGATATTTTCAGTTGGCAGGAGCTGTAGGATTATTTTGCATCAGGCATATTTATAATTGCTTTGTATATTGGACCTGTATGTTCATTGTGTCGATGTCTTGACGTCATCCTCCTGTCCAAAATCTGTCATCACCAGTGCTGCTAGCTATGCTTTGTGGGTTCCCTTGCCTCGATGCATTTCTCAATTGAAAGCTTACTAATTGTGATCCAAGCACCAATTAGAATGCAGGTTCTTGCACTCTGCTCAAGGTCTGCCTTAGTGCGCCAATGCTCGAGTTATGCTGTAGCACAGCCCCCTGTGCCAAACATTCTAACAGCACCAACAACTCTGTGTGGTTCCATGCCAATGACCAAACCCCAGCGCCAACAACGAACAGATTATTGTGCCAAGGTCGGGGAACATATTTATTAACCCTAGAGCCAACATGCAACCTGCACCTGCTAGCATGTACAGTCAGTCCACATGCCTGGCACATGCCAACTTATAACAGATATGGTCTGCCGCAGAGACTTGACATGGTGCAATCCTGTCCAACCGAGTAGTGCTAAGCTTGCTGTGATCCTCGATGTTTCTGAACCTGTCCACATAATGTCAAGACGGAAATATGTGCACATAATTCTGGACGGATTCTTGTCCATACATCTGTACTTCTAGAATCCTATAGGAATCTAGAAAATTAGAACAAGATTTTCTATTGATCGGGTAGTGGACAACAAAGGAATTTTTTGTCATTTGATTCATCTGTACAAACATCTTTACGCTCTGTTCTTTACATATTTTTGAAAGATCTTTGTATTTTTTAAGATTTTTTTCAAAGATCTTTGTATTCTTTCATTTCTCAATGAATATTGTTGTTTGAGGACATCTTGTCTTTTGCTTGATTGCTTGCGCAACTATGATTCATGCTGGCTTGATGATTGTTAGGTAGCTAGTACTTGAAAGCTTCCACACATAACTTCATTCTATCTCTGCGTTTTGGTTCTTCAGATTTATCTGGGAGTTAGCTCAAAATAGTGATATGTATTTTAGTGGGGATTCTAACTTTTATAATATTTCTACTTTTATATAATAATAATAATTACGGTAATTTAATTTTAAGGTCACGGTCAAGTCAGACACTAAATTGGTGTATGAGATTCCCTTGTTTGTGGGACAAGGGACCTCCTTAGCGCAGCTATTTGATTGTTAAAGTCTACGGAGGTATACATATCCTATCCCCTCTATTTGAACTTATGACCTTTTAGAAGGAAACACATGTTCTTAATTATTAAGCCTACTCAAATTGTATGAACATGCATGTCTAATAATTCCATAATTATAATAATTGTAAGGTAAAAAAAAGTATTCATAACAATAACAAGAACAACAAAAAAAAATAATCTAAGCTACTACTTCATGTATTAAATCCTTTTATTTGAACTTGTGACTTTTTAGGAGAAAATACATGTTTTTAACTATTAAGCCTACTCAAACTATATGTACATGCATATCTAATAATTCCATAATTATAATAATTGTCAAGTAAAAAAAGGTATTAAGGTAATCTAAGCTACTATTTTATGTATTAAAAAATCCCTTATAAAATTGTAATTAAAATTTTCGATGTGAATCATTGGGTTGATTTGTGAACTTGGTCCTTGCATTAAAGGAATATAAACTATTTCATGCATTTTTAAATGCCTTTGGAATGTTGAAGTAAACTTTTGAATGTGTGTCATTGGATTGATTTGTGATCATACATTTTGTTGTTACATTACAAATAGTAAGTTCCCCAAGAAAGGCTTTTATGTTACCATATTCACCAAAAGTTGTGTTTGGATCTTTTGGTTAGTTATTAATGCTACAAATTGTGCTTGTATGTTATATATAATATTTTATCTGTGAAAGACAATAAAAGTTTAGAAGAAGGCTTTTATGTTACCATATTCACCAAAAGTTGTGTTTGGATCTTTTGGTTCGTTATTAATGTTACAAATTGTGCTTGTATGTTATGTATAGTTTAGAAGGTCTTGTATGTAATAATATATTTGTCAACCTTAAACCTAGCGTTGGTATATTTTCTTCAAGTTACTGGCATTGTTAATGACACATTTTAATGGCAATCTAACTAAATTAGATTACAAGTTGCATTTGTTTTTTTGTGAGCATGCTTTGTGTATTTTCTTTCTAGGTACTAGCATTGTTAATACATTTTAATTAGCATTGTTAATACATTTTAATTGTAAGCTAACTAAATTAGATTATGAGTTGCATTTGTCTTTTTTGTGAGCATGCTTTTAAATATGATAATTTGTACATTTTAAGATATTAAGAAAAAATGTACATTAACAATATAGGTCGCAGGATAATTTGTGTATTTTAATATATTAAAAAAAATACACACAAAATATGTTATTACAATAGAGTTATAAAGATATTTTAATCCCTTAAAAATTAAGACCCCAAAAACTAAGATCGGGGATTAAAACAAAATTACCAATTATATCAAATAGTAGTAATTACTTAGTGTAAACTAACCAAAAAAATATGCAATACAAAATATGAGATTTTGCCCGCAAAGGTGAACCAAAGCTATGCACTAAGTAATAAATTATTAGGCACATGTAGCCATCATTGTTGTAGTATCTAGGAGGTCATCCTTGGGCTTTGAGGGCCATCCTTCCATCTAAGGTATCTCATCCACAACCAAGTGCCCCCAACCATCATTCTAGTCTTTTTTGGGCTTGCCACATGAGAGATGAGCAAGGGAACGTAGGGTACCTTGTTATCCAAAGGTGAACATGATGTTTTGTCATGTTCACCACATAACCAATGTTGCCTTCAATCTCATCACTCGTAAGACTATTTTGTCATGTTCACCACATAACCAATGTTGCTTTCAATCTCATCACTTGTAAACCTATTTACTTGCATGATGATAGGGTTGGCATGTCCAAGCTCTGATGGGGTATTTGGGACGATGTTAGGAAGTGGGATCATAACTATTAAGGTGTTCAAAATCAAGTGAACACTTTTCAATTTTAGCTTGTATGTAACATTCCCTGGCTTAACTAAGGAACATTACTATGTGGAATACACAAAAAACGAAATATTTTTGTTAATTCATTTTCTTGTAGCTTACGAGGCATAATTTATACACATAATTAACTAGATTATGATACCCATAATTAAATGCATCTACAACTTCTTAAATGAACATGGGTGCAATTAATAAATCATTTACAATAGCACATAAAACTGTTATCATTCACAAAGTAAAATGTGTTATCCCCTACCTTAGGGATAACTAAGGAGATCATGTCTTGAGGCCCATAGGTCTTAGACATGGAATGTCGAGAGCTCGATGACTTGAGCATGGCCTCAGAGGGCCCCTCTTTTCTTTAGTGCAACCCATTTATCAACAGGAACAGTGTCCATCCCACCAGCCTGGTCCTGAAGTAGCAGTTAGTCTTGCTCCATGAGGTAAAGAGTCTGGGTATCATGGTATGTGTCACTCTGATTCTTGAAGCACTTAAATATGTTGCATTGGATTCTCCCTCATTTCATAATGTTTGCTTGGAAATTATGCTCTTTAAATTGTTCATACCTGGAAGGATGACATGATGCCCTAGTAAGTTGATCTCCCTTTAGGATGGGTTGCCACTGGGTGGGTCTATAAAAGGTCATCGTCCATTCCCTCCATACTTACCATTTTCCATCTTTATTCCTCTCATTTCCCCCCCTACCTTTGTTCGAGCATTGGGATTTGCCACAGTGGAAAGCGTTGTACCTTGCCTTATGGGAAGAAGGGGCTAAAGGCCCAGAGGGTAAAAGTAGCTGGCAAGAGTTAAAAGCCAAAAATTAAACCTTTGAGATGTTTTGCCCAGGGATTCCTGAGAAAGCAGTAAAAAACTTCCCAGTAAGAAAATACAACCCATAGATTAAATAAACACTCAAGGTATTAGTTGGTGGATAGGAGGTCTCATCATGAGCCGACCTATTATGACCACAAACATGTAGCGGTATGACACTACCATCTGGTCACCAAACCAGGGTAGTGACTCTTGGTGGCATAGTCAAGATAAAGGGGGTCTCATCACGAGCCAACCTTCTCATCTCCGTGAAATGTTTGTGGATAATGTTGTCACCTCTGGTCACCAAGCCATGACAATGTCCCTCAACTCTTCCCTTGAAGCATAAAAGCAAAAGATCAATGAAGCTAAGAATAAAAGGCAATGAATGGGCTAGGAAACAATGACATCCATGACAAGGTGCATCTCACCCTCTACAAAGGCACCCACATGTAAGATTTACATTTCTTTGTTATCACTGCACCCCATGCCCAAACACTACCCCATGCCACCTCATACACTTACATGAAACACCCCAAACTTAAGGAGGATTAGCCCAATAGGGCATCCCGAAACCTTCTCCAAAACCGACTTGTTAAATTGCATAACGTCTTTGAGCATTTGTCTAGGTAAAGGGGGTTTGATGCACATGTTTGTGTAATTTAATTATTGGATATGATTTACATGTTATGATCCCTGTGACTTATGAACTTCTGGAGGGTGTACTTGTTGCTGCTACAGGACCTTGCCTGGTGGATAAGTACATATGGGGGAATGATTAGCTCAGACCTTCATGGGGTTGAAAGCCCACATATGGATGTTGTAACCCCAACCAGGGGCAAAAAGACATCAGAGATTTGCACCAAGAAGAAAGAAGGACGTCACCTTGGAGGCACCCTGACATACCTAGGCCCAGGGGGATCTTGCTTTTCCACTTGGACGTTGACCTTTGAGAGCCCACGACATCACCATCATGACCTTGGATGTCATCCAAAGCTAGGGTTTGCATTTTGAAGGCAGTTGTGAGCTAGTTGGCATGTGTGGGCATCATCCAGGGCCTTTGGAGGTCAATTGTTCATCATTTGGAGCCTAATGTTCCACCTTAGGGGCTCAACGTCATCCTAGAAGGGCATGGCGTCACCCTTGGAAGTGTCTTTAGATGCTATTTAATTTTATTTATGTCTAATTTGAATTTATTTGTAAATTTTAAATTGGTCGGGTCGACCTTTATTTGACCATAAATTAAATAAAGGTCACCAGTCTTGTATAAATAAACAAAAAGTACATTCATTTTTACATTACAACTCCTCACACAAGAGGAGAGATCTGAAATTTGTGCCCTAGAAGGGGTATTGGCTGAAATTGTGAGGCACACTCTTGTATAAGAATTATTTTTTGCAAGTTGGATCAATTTTGAAAACTTTTATGGTGATCTTGCATGGTATTTTATGATTATTCTTGGTGCAAGTACGTAAAATCTGCATTTTTTGTTATCTATTGAATGGTTTATGTATGGTTTTATTTGCTCATGCACGATTATGAAATTGCATGATATGCTTAATGCTTGAAGTAAGGAACTTAAAATGCTACTTTCTTACTTTCTATTTGCCAAGCTTTTCATTGAATTGATATAGTAACTAGTGAAACCCTAGAGCCCTAGTTTCCTAGCACTCTAAGGTTTTGACCTAGTTATCTTTGTCTAAGTTCTTATCCCATAAGAAGCCTAAGGAGAGCAAGGTGTCAGGGCTTAGAATTGCCTACATCCTAGTATCTTGTTTTCTTGAGAAAAATGCATATGGGGACTTAAGTTACTATTTCTCCTATGCATTCTTCTTGGACTTTTGTGCACTATCAAAATTGATTTGCAGCCTTGGAAGAAGTCGTCCACTTGATGCCATAAGCCCTATAAGACACTAGTTCTAGCCTCTCTCTTATTGAAGGATTGATTAAACACTCAAACTCTCTTCCTTGAAGCTTTTGTTAATTTCTACTAACCCTAAACTAGACTAATTCATTAACTAATTTGTTGCTATTGCAAATCACTGCTACAACCATACTAATTCATGCTAATTTGATGCATTCACCTACATAACTTGCACGTAGCTCACTCAAAAATTGCTTGTGACAATTGCCAATCAATCTATTAGATAAATGTTAAGTTTACATGGTGTTTCCTTGCAATTTTGAGCACTAGAATTTGTTGTTGTTACAAAAAATTGCTACAACTATCTAATTGCAACAAATTCTCTGCATAAGTGACATTAAATGCTAGCTAGACATTGTTAAATTTTCTTGCGACAATTACTTATGATTCAGCCTAGTTAAAGCTATATTTTCTTGTCTTTTTCAAACAATTTCAAGGCATATTTTTTACGGCTATTACAAAATACTTATTTATGTTGTAAACTGTTACATTGCTACAAATTTATATCAGCTAACCTATTTTTTAAAGGTTCATGGTCTTAAGAAGCACTAACATCATATTTTGTACTTGAAAGTACCATATTTTCTTTGTTGTCTTGTTATGGGCATGTACACTCCATTTTTACTGTTGTGTCATCCCTTAAAGACCTTAAGAACATTTTGACTTGAGTGACCAGTGAGAGGGGGTTTTCTTGCATCCTTATCTTAGTCTTATCATCCCTTTAGGTTACTGAGGATGTCTCCCCCGGGGTAACTTTGATATACTCCTAAATAGAAAGGAGTTTCATATTAAGGTGACAATGATAGGTCACCCCTTGTTATGTCAATCTTGCATTCACTTGCCTTGAGCTTTGGGCAAGTACAGATTGTGCGATAACAAAATGCATAGCCATAAGGTTCATAAAAAAAACTCAGATAATAGATAAACACTTATCTTTAAAAGAAAGTTTGTGCAACTAGTTGCTTGGGAAGGACGTTCCACCCAACCATAAACTTGTTGTTTTAGATCTCAACAACAAGTCACCCACAAGTTGGGGCTAGGAATCCACAAAAGAAGGGTGTTTCTTACAATCCTTTCACAACTCAATATCTCACAATCCATTTGTATTTTTATACAACTATCCCGAAGTTCCTCCAGCTCACTCCCTCTCGACCTGCCCAACCTGTTAGGATATTTAGACACTTAAGAGTTAGTAAGATCTACTTGGTCTATTGTGTCGTTAGGTAAAAGTGTGTTTTATAGTGTGTTTATTTAGTATGCATTAGTATGCATTTGTAGTTAGGAAATCCGACGGTCACGATATGTTCCCGACATAGAGTGATCCGATGGTTCATACTCTCCTCGATCTTAACGGCCATTGATCTGTGGCTTAACATCCGATTGGTCTATGATCTCTATTTAAAGAGCATGGAGGGTCATTTGCCGATGATCAATTGTGAGAAACTCTCTTGTAAAATCTCTCTGTAATCTTTTTCTTTGCATTAATAAACTACTCCAAGTGGCCGCGTTGGTTGGGGCCTTGGATGTTTCCCCGTAGGGGTTTTACCACGTGAAAACATCGGTGTGTTGATCTTTGATCTGGTTATGTGAGTGGTTACTGAAAGTGTTCGCCCTCTGTTCGAATACCTATGTTCTTGAACAAGGTATCAAAGCATGTTTGAAGACTCGCCCCTGTTTGTAACAACCCTAGTAGGATATATGTTTAGGGATTATTAAGTAAAAATTTATTAGGTAATTAATTTTTCTAACATATTATTAATTAAACAAAGATTGGTATAATGATACTAATTAAATATTAATTAATTAATTAATGGTTATAATTTGATTAATTAATTACCTCTTACATTCATTGACATGGGTATTAAATTAAGAGGGTTAATAAATTATATTGTTTAAATTAAGGGTTTACGGAAGAGAGGATAAGGAGCATTAATAAACGGATAAGGAACATTAATAAGTGGATAAGGGGCATTAACTAGGTGGACAAGGTAATAAATGTGTAGGTAAAGAAATAAATGAGGAGAAAGGGCGGTGAAGGGGGGAGATGAGCGGAAGAGGGTTTACGGAAGAGAGGATTATGATTCAACTTGGATTTTTGGGGGAGGGCTCTCTTGGATTTGGGAATTTGCTGGAGAGAGTTTGAGTTGGGGAGTCGGGCAAAGGATCAGTACAGGGGGCACCGGTTTGCTGGGGGTTTTGGGCATAGGGGCCAGAATATCCATATGGTATCCTGGAGCTAGGAAGCTGTCCTAGTTGGCCGGGTGGAAATACGGTTTTGGGCAGTGTTTGACACAGTTTCAGCAACGAACAACCAGATTGACGGGGAAATTAGCATCAGGGAGAGGTAAAATTGTTTTATTTGGTTATGAATTTTATTATTCGTTGATAAAATTATATGCGTATGTGCTGAATTTATAAGAAATTACTGAGTTTCTGAGATCAAGTAGAAATTACTGTTTTGTTTGTGGAATTAATTGATGTTAAATTAATACGGTTACTACACATGGTATCAGAGCGCCTCGTTCACAATCTGGAGCCTTAAGGGCCAAGTTCCCAGCTCCAACTCCAGCTCCGCCTAACCTGCAAACCAAACACAAAAATTTTAACACCAATATAAATGTAAATGAAATACATATTGAAAATGTAAAAACAAATATCACAATAAAAACAAAACTTTAAGGACTATTTAGAATATCTGTTATTATTTTTTGAGATGCTACATATACATATAAATGATAATCTGCATATGTGTGCCTCATGGCCTTATAGATTTGAGCATTTATCCACTAATTTAAATATTAATTTAAATATCTGTTAATATTGTTTTTATGAGGTGTTGTATATATATATATATATATATATATATATGGATAGAATTATGTATGGGCATGCCTCATGGCCATAGTAGATTATTTGATTTACCTACTGTTGAAATTACAACTTACAAACAAATGATTTAAAAAAATAAATAAATAAGTGAAACCAACAAAAACAAATTTACCAAAGTAAAACAAGTGAACTTTGTAGTCTCACTTTATAATTCGAATGAGTGAGATAAAGAGAGACTCTTACAGTCTGAAAAGTGTACGAAACCTGTAATTTTAAGAGTCCCTATTATACATATATAATTGTATACATTAACGAAAGTGGTGATTTGATACAACATAACTCAGAGGACGTTATGATAAATTCCTCTATATAGATTGATAGATTATTGTTGCATAAAGAGTCATAATAGTTTTATTTCCAAGTGAAATGTGAATACAGATAGGGTTACGTATACAGAGGGTCTTTCACCTGAGAAAGAGGCTTCGAGACATGAAGATGACTATGTGGAGAATAACATGCACCTGTAGATGGCAACAATGGCAGCAACTCCATTGCAACACTGGAGTCTGAGACAGTGTAGGAGGAGACGATGTAGCACTAGGGACTCCGAGGCAATGGTGAACGAGACAGAGCAGCACTGTCGAGGCGGTGACGGTGACAACCTATCTGTACCAGCCAACGTTTTCATGATGCAACCAAAAAATATAATGGCTAGCTATTATGATAACATCGTTGATTGAAAGAGCATAAAACACAATTAAAATGAGCATAAAGGAATTCACAGGCCAACTAATTTATTCTTTCATAAAAAAATTGAGAACATTTTAGAAAAGCTTCATGTTGCCACCAACACATCTAAATCAGCCTTCAAAAATGTTCATTAAAATGCAATTTTAATAAGCCAACAACCATGAAGATTGTGAATAAACTTGCATAACAATTTAGTTTAAATCCAACACTTAGTCAAAATGACATTGAAATAATCATCAACTCTATATTTTTATTTATCTTCTTCAATACCTCTTGGAAGCCGCCAGCTCAGAAAAATATCACGAGCTTGTTCACCGGTGATTTTACCATCCTTGTCAGTGTCCACCTCGAAGAAAACTTTAGTATACTTTTGAGCATCAGAAGGCATCATCCTTGGCCAGGATAGTTGGCTGTTTCCTCCCAGGCTTGAGGCTGTTGCACCAACTCCAATAGATACAGGCACAATTGATGTGCTTTGCGATTTATCTAGCTGATTCTGCTTAGCAAGAGCTGGAGCACGTGCAACCGGTGTTGGGACAAGGGCCATAGAAGATTCAGGCCAACAAATTCTTCGAGAAATGAAAAAAAAAACACAAAAAAAAAAAATAGGATTCAGGCCAACAAAATACAGCACCAAGAAGTAGAGGAAAGTGCCCAACAAAGTGAGGAAGGCACCCAGAGGTAATTCCCAGCAAGAACAAATGTGCCCACCAGGAGGAATAGCGCCCTACAATGAAGGAACAACCTTCTGGATTATTATTGTGGCGCCCCAACAAGAGAAAAACGCCCAACAATGGTGGAATTGCTTTCAGAAATTAACCAAATGTCCAACAATGAGATAATAACCCCCAACAATAAGAATAAGAGCCCAATATTTAAACAAGTGCGCCCAGAAGAGAAGTAATGTGCCCAGAATGAAGGAGGCACCCAACAAAGTTGATATTTCAGCCCCTCAAAACAGTAACTCGATCCACAAATGAGATGCACTGTCTAGATGTGATTGGATTTCGTCCCCAATGGAATTGCCCTCCTTTTTGCTTCAAGAAATGCAGCCAGGCTTTGGGACTACCTCTTTTACTAGCAAATGACTCAGATTGTGGGAAAATAACTCGCCATCCACCGTAAATTCCTTCAGACAAGCTACCAAAGGCGCTGTCATGCCAGAGAACTCGCCCAGACTGCAATATAAACTCGTTCCAGACTCTCAATGTCCAGCAAATAAAAAGCCTAGCGCCTAAAGTGCCAAGCACGCCAGTGCCCAAACCCCAAACCCACGAGAAAGAAAACTCTTCCACTGCACAAGTCAGCCAAGACCGAGAACTGGTGCGCCAGGTACCGAACCAAGAATGAGGAGCTCGTGAGGGCGTAGTTGTAGCCCGCGGCCATTACCAGAGCTTCGCCACTGTAGCAGAAAGGGAGAAGCCAAGGGCGCAATTGCTTAGAGAGATAGGCAGCGATGAAGGAGTGCTAGGTTTGAAGAAAGCTTAGGGTTTGATTAAGAGACGTGTAGGGTTGGGAATGAGCTTAGGTTTGGGAGGGGCACGTGGGCCTCATGCGAGGACCCACTGTCCAGGTTAAAAAAAAATTGTTTATTTTTTTTGTTGTTGTTTATTTTATTTATTTATTTAGGGTTAAATCTTAATGTCGTATAATTCGAATAATGGTTTAAATTATTTTACTTTAAATTTAAATATAATTTAAATTATAATAATAATAAAATTTAATAATTTTAAATATAATTTAAATATAGTATAAAAGTTTATTCGACTCCCCAAGAGTCAACCTTGTGACCTCCAACAACCCAAAGGCCCCACACATTAGCGCTTACCACTACACCACACGTTGGTTCTTAAATTAATTCAACTATATAGTTTAATTAAAATATAGTTTTTTTTTTTTTAAGTTATTTTATGTTTTAAATTTCAAAATATAATTCAACTATAGTTTTAACTATTATGATTAATTAATTAATTATATTTAAAATTTATGATTCATGCTAGATTTCAAACTGATTAATCACTTTAACTAAAAACACCGAGCTAAGAACCTGCAATACAACGCAAGTCA
>SNQJ01S0002561.1:223318-266462 GCA_010110895.2 Picea sitchensis | reverse complement strand
GATAGAATTACAATCAGATCGGACATGCTGAAAGAAATGGAACAACAAGTGATTTAGATAAAACAAAATCTGAAAATTTCCCAAGATAGACAGAAGAGCTACTTCGACAGAAAGAGAACTCCCAAAGAGTTCAATATAGGAGAACATGTCTATCTCAGAGTTAGGCCCAGGAAGAATTCCCTGAGAATGGGATCTTGTGCCAAGCTGGTAGCTCGGTATTGTGGACCCTTTGAAGTCTTAGATAGAGTGGGACCTATAGCCTATAGGCTAGCATTCCCTCCCACAGTAAAGGCACATAATGCTTTCCATGTTTCATTATTGAAGAAATATGTACATGATTCTAATCACATAGTTGACTGGTTTGTGATCCAGGTGGAGTCAGAGGGACAATTCCTGCCAGAACCTCAATGCATACTAGACAGGAAGGAAACCCCACGTAGGAACCGAATCATTGCACAGGTCAAGGTGTAGTGGAAACACTTTGGCCTAGATGAGGGTACGTGGGAAATGGATGATGCCATGAGATAGGCATATCCATTTTTGTTCACTTCTATACATACATAGCATGTTGACAGATAGAACATCGAGGACGATGTTCCTTTAAGGGGGAGGGAATTGTAACACCCTGTTTCCCCTAGTTTGTAAATATAACTATAATGGCCAAGAGACTATGGAAAACTCAATATGTGTGAATGTTTGATTTGATGGAACTTTGTATAAAAGGTCAATGAATGTAAATTATGTTATTTACTAGAAAAATGGATAAGTGTTGCATGGCTGCTAGAAGGGGGGTGTACTAAGAAATACCACAAATGCTATGAAAAGAGATGGTGAAGGGGAATGAGAATGGTTGCTTTAACCTTCACCAAACCAGTACCTTACTGGATTTAAATTGCTTAGGTCCAGAACATTCCTCTGACCTAGAAATGAATTATAGTCATGCTGGTAGGTGGGAAGATCTCCTTAAGAGTTAATGAGGGGATGGGGCAGAGAACCCATATGTAAGACTTCTAGACCTGACCACGGACTGGAAATTCAAGCCACACGTAACCTTGCTGAGACAAACAATAAAGGAAGGTGTGGTGGATGGGGTGAAGAGCACAGAGACGAGAAGCTAAGCTCTCGAGTTCAAGAAAGAAGGAGGAGATACGCATTCTGGTCGTAGGAAATGGCTGAGAAGGTTATGGGACAAGTTGATAAACAAGGTCGGTCGTCCTTGCTTGATATCATGTAAACCATTGCCAAAATCATGCGAGAGAAGGAAAGTAACCTTCGTCCCTATATATTTATGTGCTGGAAGAAGAGATTTAATCTCAAGCATCGTGGTCTAGCTCGGGGGTGGCTAGTGGTAAATCCGTTAGGAGTGACTGGGACTATGGTTGGGTGGAAACGAGAACCCCTTCCAACAGTCACTTCACATTATCTGGTTCTGATAAGTGTTTTCATACTCTATGCATTGAATTGGAAATTAAGGGTTGCATGCATCTATTTACATATCTATAAATGGTTTCTGTATTAAAATAGTTAAGTTATGTGTATACGTTGGCTTCCTTGAGAAATTATGCTTCTATTTTTCCCGTATGCTCCAGTTTAACCCTCGAAGGTGTCTTCCCTAGGTAGCTACCTCATAGCTCCGAATTCGGAGCTAGCCTCTTGGAACTGCTACCATCTTGGTAATCCCACGAGTTTACCCCGCCCTGTTTCAGAACTTAAAGTTCTGCGAGTTAAGAAGGCGTTTCCTTCAAACCAATAGCCTGTGAGACCTTGAATTCACGCCCATGAACTTAACCAAAACCCGACTAAGAGTAGAGCTCATAACCTGAGAGTCATATGAAGGTCCATGTGACTTGGGTCTAGGAACCTTGCTTTAATCCCGAAAGGAGCTAGCTCATAATAGTTTCGGAGTTTAGGGAGTTCGACGCCTTGGGATGTCAAACTTCACGATAATTAAAGTTACCTGAACTCCATGAGTAATAAGATCCGTAGATGAAACAAGAACCTGATAGAGGAGATGAATGTGATCCGTTCAGTGGGAGGAAAACCTATCTCAATCGTCGGATCAACTCAAAGATCCACTGGAGTTAACGGATCAAACACCAGTCGCTCGATTAG
The DNA here is from genome assembly GCA_010110895.2 of Picea sitchensis. NCBI lineage: Eukaryota > Viridiplantae > Streptophyta > Pinopsida > Pinales > Pinaceae > Picea > Picea sitchensis. The sequence goes on along the minus strand of SNQJ01S0002561.1, from coordinate 264,350 downwards.
ATCGATGGTTGGGAATCATTGTGGAGAACAAAGTTGAAATTAATGAACGTGTCGGTTCACAGCCCACAATCAACCCACATTGTTGATCTCATCAGGGTGAAGGATCAATGACCACAATTAGACCGAGTCGGGCGAGCGCTTTCCATATTGCTGAAATTGGGCCCCGAAATCACTGTGAACCGTCGATCTATGAACAAAGATCAATGGTTGAGAATCATTGAGGAGCGTGAAGGTGAAATTTACGGACGTGCTAGTTCACGGCCCACAATCAACCAACGTCGTTGATCTCGTTGGGGTGGAGAATCAACAACCACAATTAAATAAAGTCGAGCGAGCACTTTTCAGATTGTGGAGATTGAGCTCTCTGATAAAGAGAGAGCAAGTTGGGGCCCCACAATCACTATGAATTGTCAGCCTGTGAACAAATTAGTATTGGATGGATTGAATCTGTGAAAATATGAGGAAGGTTGAAAGACTATCAAATCGGAGTGACGAGGTGCAGTGACGCCATCCATGGTGACGCAGATTTAAGCTTGATGGGTGATGTGGATTTAAGCTTGATGGGTCACGTGCCACTTGGATTCATGTGCATCACACACCCTACAACCCCTTTTGAATGTGACATGTGTCATCCTAGACGAGGTTACGTGTCACCCCTGACCCAGCTATGTGTCAGCCCCTAGTACATTCCCACCTCGCTCATGTGGTTGGTGAAATGACTTGGATTTCGGGAGTCTGGGACTTCAAGACTCCAGAGGATTTGAGGTGCTTCGAAAATTCCCGAAGTGTCGGAGTAGATCCTAGTCGTTGGCATAGAAAGGCACATGGCAGTAGACCATTAAATCCGAAGAAGAGCACTCTGGAGGAACACAAGGAGTGAATTCCCAAAGACCTAAATGTAGATTTTAACCTTGTACAATATTTACTGCAAATAGAGTTTCATCTCAAGAATAGAAAAGATACAATGGAAAATACAAACATTACACAAAGATTTTTCCCCCGGAAACCCAAACCGGGAAAACCAACATATTCTATATTCATTCATTGTGATACACTGTTTATAATACAATATACATATATGAGTCATAGGCATCCAAAACCCTAACCCAATGACCTGGATTAGTCAACAACCCTAATTCCTTAACTGAAAATAGAAAACCATCGGCAAAGAAACCATGTGCCCAAAAACCACCTAAATATGTGACACGTTTTCCGAGCCCCCTGCACCCCCAAAGGGGGGGCCTAGAAACCACCCCGCGCGCCTGACACAATGCTCAAAAAATTCTACTCATGCAAAGAATATAACACATACCCAACACTAAAGTCCCAAAGTCCATTGGAATTGTCCGTTGGAAGGAGATGTGTGGCGCTCGATCTGTAACTCTGAGTATGGAGTACTTCGGGGAGTACTTCAGAGATTTTCCACTACAGAGGATTCTCACGGTGGTTGTCTTGGCACCTATTGTCTTGGCGTCTGGTCATAACCCACATTCATATTCGAGTATATATGGATGGAAGGGGAAAGGCCTAGAATTTAAATCCCAAAGTTCGAATGTCGAATCTCCCGTGAACCTGTGAATTAGTCGAGGACCAAGTCTATACGTTGGATTTGTTGGTGAATGGATTTCCACCATAAAATTAAGAATGTTTGAATATTTGGAATATCGGAGAACTCAGGGAAAAATACATTGAGTCAGACCCACGTAGAAGCCTCGTGGCCTCGACCAATGAACACCCGAAGAACTTGGGAGAGGATATCTGCCAACTCTGAGCTCGGTTTAGAGCATGGAGACCGTGGTTGGATAGCTTTGGAAGAGCATAATGGAATAGAGACCCCGAATGAGGGTTTTGATTTTATTAAGAAGAACAAAATTTCAACACCCCACCATGGGTGTGTTACATGAACTCTAATATTTGTGCCATCAACTGTGACCCACTTTAGAAGCTGAGGAATTTATTTCAATAAACAATTTTCCAAAAACAAATCATCACCAATCTAAAAAATAGTCTCGATTGTAATTCAATGTTTATCACATGATAGTCATGATTTATTCCATGGAAACCAATTCCAAAGTGTTCTTTGTGTCTCTATCTTTCCAACGAGCTATCATTTTCTCAAATCGGGCGTTGAGATCAAACGTTATGGCCTTCGAAAGATGAAGACCCATTAACCATTGATCTATGCACGTGAATTATGAGCCCTTCATTAAAAATCCACCCCATTTATCCTACATGTATTAGGTAATAGTTCTCATACATGTTCATAATAAAAATGCATCCCCATATTAATTGTGTGTGAAATAGAGAGAACTATGCATTTCTTAGCTTGTGCACAATGTAACTTTTGGTTGCCACATCATCATCCAGTCATCTTGCCAAATCACTTTCCCAGTCATCTATGTGTCCAATAAGTATCATCCAAGTGTCACCCATGCGTAGGTCCACTTCAATTCCACGTGTCACAATGTGATAGGGCCACCTCACTGCCATGTGTCACCCAGGGATAGATCCACCTCACTACCACGTGTCCCAATATGATAGGTCCAAGTCACTATCACGTGTCCCAATATGCCAAAGGAGGGGGAAAGGGATAAACCTTAGGAATATAATGAATAATTACATGAAATAATAAAATTGGAAAATAGAATTACCTAGAAATAGGGAAATGCAGAGGTAGGTAATGTGGGTTGGTAAAACTTGGTAAAAAAGTCTTAGTAAAAATGATTAAGTGTTGAGACTTGTAGGGTTGTAGACTCATGGGGGTGTGGGGGTAGGATGATGTAGAAAAATCATAAGATGGGCTCACGCATTCAAAAGTAAAAAATAAACTAAGTATAAGACTCATTAAATACTAAGTGTAAGACTCAGTAAAGACTAAGTGTAAGACTCAGTAAAATGACTAAGTCATGAGGGTGAAATTTGGGTAATGCGAAAATGGGAAGGGAAAATTGAGTATTGTGGTTTGTAGGACTAGGAGTATTTTTGGGTGAGGGATAGCTTGGTCTCCCCCAGTGAGACTTCCACAAATTTTTTTTTGACTAAGAGTTGGTATTATTGGGTGGAAAAAAATAACTACGTATGGAGTATGGGTAGTAGTGAAAATGACTAAATATGGGAGAGTATTGTAGAGGAATATGGAGAGTAATGAAAAATGACCAAGTATGGAGACTAGAGAGTAAGGAAAATGACTTAAATGGCTAAGTTTGGGGCAACATAATGTGGGGTAAAATTGGAATATCTTGGGCATATGACCTATGTTTTAGATTCCATAAAATGTTGGACGAAGCTGAGACATAGGGCTATTCAGTGAGAAGATGACATAAGCTATTTATTTCTTTTAGTATATTTTTATTTTCCCCTCTTTTTGTTTAAGAGAGAAACGATGATTGTTGGCCTTTCATGATGAAAAATTGCAATACTGAAGCTGATTTCAAACTTGTTGGGTCTTCATGATCAATAGGTGAAGGTTATTTGGCACTTTCCAAATTTGAAAAAAAAATAGTCTCCATTTGAAAAAGACATAGATTCACATATTTACCCCCAATCACTTACTTTATGGGGGTCAGGAAAACTCATCAACATATATTATCCCTCGAGTTCTATGATCACCCCACACCTGCCACCCCCAACCCCCAATATTTATTTTAAATAACTTAAGATCAATGATAAAGGAACTTGATCGTATAGGAATTTTGGGTTAAAGAGATGAAATAAGAAAATATTGAAGACAATGATATATATTCTAGTTAGTTTTTATGTGGTCTTATTTGTTAGAATATTTAGACACTTAGGAGTTAGTTAAGATCTACTTGGTCTAATATGTCGTTAGGTAAAAGTGTGTTTCTTTAGTATGCATTAATATGCATTTGTAGTTAGGAAATCTGACGGTCACAATATGTTCCCGACATAGAGTGATCCGGCGGTTCATACTCTCCTCGATCTTAACGACCNGGTCACGGTATGTTCCCGACATAGAGTGATCCGGCGGTTCATACTCTCCTCGATCTTAACGACCATTGATCCGTGGCTTAACAACCGATTGGTCCATGATCTCTATTTAAAGAGCATGGAGGGTCATTTGCCGATGATCGATTGTGAGAAATTCTCTTGTAAAATCTCTCTGTAATCTTTTTCTTTGCATTAATAAACTTCTCCAAGTGGCCGCGTTGGCTGGAGCCATGGATGTTTCCCCGTAGGGGTTTTACCACGTGAAAATATTGGTGTGTTGATCTTTGATTTGGTTATGTGAGTGGTTACTGAAGGTGTTCACCCTCTGTTGGAATACCTGTGTTGTCGAACACAACCCAAGGAATGTATCCCTTCACTACTCTCAATTCATCGAGCATCCCATTTGTTTAACAAGGTCTCTTTGGTACAAGTAACCAAGAATCTCTCACCTGGGAACTCACTGCCAGAAAAATCTATCACTAAACAACAACAAACACTTGTTGTTATAGTGCAACTCACTCAATTCACTCTTCAGGCCTGACAATCTCGCTCTTCGATTTTCAGTTCCACTACGCTAAAAAAATGCTCTAACATGCTCCATAGTTTGCGTAGCCTTCTTGCTCTAGTTCGTGTTTTTTTTCCCGCTCTCCCATTGTTGTTCATGCCAAGATTAAATGTAAAAAAATCTACCTAATCCCCCCCATACAAATTTCCTCTATTTTTACAAGATAAATGATTGCTCACTCTGTTCAATGTTGACTGTACTCCAGCCCCATGCTATCTAATAAATATGGCATGTGACTCTCACACCCACCCTCTGACAAGTATTTAATGATTGAGCTCTCATACACTCAAACATGGAAATAGAAGGTTGACCCAAAAGATAGTAAAATTAAAAAATCTGGGTTAGAATTAATATCCACAATTAATGTTCCTCCCTTGGGAACCTCTTAGACACTCCCTAGGCATACCCCCTTTCTTGTGGATTAACCAACCCTCATCTCTATCTATATTCCCAGTAGTTGGCATCACAATATTTTTACTAAAATCAGAAAATAAATTTCGCATATTACATCGCTTAATCAAAGCTACATTCATATCTACATATACATTAATTAAATTGGGGGGATTATAGTGGGGATGTTACATTCCCCCTCCCCTACAATTGTGCACCGTCCTCGATTCACAACACCATGCCAAAATACATATACAAATTTACATCATAATATTCGAAAAATAAATTCTACAATCTGTTAACTCTCCAACAACAATTCCGACCATAATGTCTCGTTTTTCTCAACCTGCTAACCTAAGAAATGTGCCCCCTTCATTGCTTTTAGTCCATCGAGCTACACCATTATTTTATCAGGGCTATCGACATAGGTAAGCAAGAATTCTGAGATGTAGTTCCTGAATATAGCCGCCTAAAAATGGAGTCTTGCATTTTCATCTTCTATTTTCTTCAAAATTGACAAAAAATTGCGGCTATTTATCTCGTATAGTTTCTTCATGCTTCCATGTTGCATCTTCAGGATTGTAGCAGGTCCATTGAACCTTTACCAACCCTATGGCTTTGTTCTTGAGCACTTTGACTTTTTGGTCCAGTATGCGTATTGATTCCATCTGGAAATCTTCTTCGTTTTCCACTTGGATCACAGTGCAACCAATTAAGTAGTTAGGGTCATACACATATTTCTTTAATAATAACACCTGAAATACATTATGCACTCTCATGGATGCTGTAACATCCCCAACCACCAACAGGCTGGGCAATGCCACTAACACAACCTTAACTTAGCTTTTAAAGCTCTGATACCAATTTGTAACATCCCCAACCACCAATAGGTTGGGCAATTGCACTACTCAACTCTGACTTAGCTGCGATACCAAAATGTAGCATCCTCGACCCTCCACAGAGACTGGGTAATGCTACCACTATGGAACATTCTCATACATATATATTTAATATGCATATTTAACCAAAAAATACAGAGTAAACACATAATTACTGCTAACATACATAATTAATGGAATTAACAGTGATTCATACATTCAACGGAATACATGAAAACATACAAGCATCACATACATGCATTTTAATTGAAATTAAACACATAATGATACTTGTCTTTGGAACTGGAGTAACTCCACCAACTACGCCCAGACCTTCCATGAACCTCCCAGCCTTAGACCACATTGCTCATCATACTCAGCAGTGGGTCACCCCCGAACTGGGACCAAGCTCCACCCAGGGCAAGGGAATCCTAGACTAGGCCGAGGTTACAGGAAAACTGCACAGAGCAACCATAAGGATTCTCTTCAGGAGCCTTCTTATGCCCACTACTCATAGACTCTCATTCCCCACATGCCTGTTCCACCCGGGAGTATACACCTTCACAAGAACAGTCCATTGATTGCTTCACCTCCCTCTCTTGGTCTCGACAATAGGCCGAATCAAGAATTCTCAGAGCTCCGTAGTTGGTGCTGGACTCTCTCTGGGAGAAAACCACTTCTCAACAGACTCTCTCACCTGGAGAGATATGCTCACAGGCCTGACATCCTGCCTCTTCTACCACGGGCCTCACAACCTACTTCTTCAACACACTCCTTGACTAAGCTCCAACCAGGTGAGGACAACTACAACGGTTCAACACTCATTTACACAGGGATGACAATAGCAACAACAGATGGGCATGGCACCGTAGGCGGAAACAACCCACACTAAGACACGACACAACTAAGGCGATTACTCAGGTGTCGGGTTCCTCAGAAGACACAGAACAATTCACGAATTTCGGGTCTCAGGTGCGTGCGTGAATATTGCAAAGGTCGAATACAGAGGCCATAGGATTCACGGAAATACACCGATCGGTTTCACGGTTTTGGTTTTCAGAAATGCGTGAAGGTATATAGAGGGCACTCACGGAGACTCTACCCAATTCACGAAGGATGGAAAATGGTAAATGAACCCCCAACACAGCTGGCTTCAGCTTTAACTGCATGCACCCAGGTTGACATTTGTCTTCTTGGAGATGCATGTGTTTCCTTTTGCACACGATGCCTTTCCCAGGACTTAGGATAAAAACACTCAACACTCAACATGTCCACTTTAGCCTTCAAGAATTAATAATAAATATTATCTTTTAGAGGTAAGGCCCCTAGCTTAGTCCCTGGGCCCACACACTTAACCTTGTCTCTTACCCAACCTTGTGGAATATTAGTCCCCCATTACTCTTTCTTCGTGGTCGGTCTGCACGTAGTGATGTTTATATTTTATTAATGATCTGCATAGTTACATATACAAAATCAGGTTCTTGGCCTTTAACACTTAGGCTCTCCAGCCTAATAAACACATAAGCCCACTAGTTTATCAACACTCGGCTCACCAACCTACAAAACATGTTTACAATTTATAAATACAACTGAGGCTCGTCCTTGAGGATATTACAATCCCCTCCCCTTATTTTGGCACTGTCCTCAGTGCAACTCTTTACACAACATCAACAAGATTTTCAAAATCTTCAAAGAGATGAGGGTATTCTGCCCGCATAACATCCTCATGCTCCCATGTCGCGTCCTCAGGACCGTACAGGTCCACTGGACCTTTACAAGCCCTATGGCTCAATTCCAGATCAGTTTGCTCTTCCGATCCAATATGCGCACCGGATGCACTTGCAAGACCCCTTCTTTCTCTACTTGAATCACATTCCAATCAATAACATGATTAGCATCGGGTATATATTTCTTAATAAATGAAACATGAAACACACTATGTACAGTCATGGATGCAGGTAATGCAAGCATATATGCAATGTATATATATATATGTATATACAAACAATTCTAATAACATTATAACTTGTATACAAGATACACAACATACAATAAATAGAGAATTGTACTTATCTTTTGATTGAGAAGACCTCCATATCAACATGGTCTAGGCCAAGGTACCAAACCTCAGCAGCACTCCAACCAATGGTCTCTCCTTCCCCACATGCTTGTCCCGCCCTAGGAGTGTACACCTTCACTGTCACATAGTCCATCGACTGCTACACCTCCCTTTCCTTGGGCTTCAACAATAAGCCGACTCAGGAAGTCTCAGAGCACTGTGGCTCCCGGAGTTCCAACTGCCCTCAGAGATTTCCAAACAACATCTTCCCGAGCTACTCTTTGTAGTCAACATTCCACTTTAATCAACATCATCTCATCTGCATCGCCCACATGCAGTTATCACGAGGAAACATAAATTAATTCATTTAGGAACTCAAACTTAGTTCAAAAGGGAATTCAACTTTTTCCCCAAAACATGAAATTCCATTTCATAATTCTTCTTGGTTGTTGCCATATTAAGATTGCAACCTTCCTTGTAGTTTTCCACAAGCACCAAACTATATACCATTTTCCTGCAAGGCTTCATCTTGCATACTGCCAACAATTGTCAATATTTCCTGTACACTATAATTCAATTGCAATATGTACAGAACCATATGCAGTGAATTTAGAATTGTCTGCATCTAGCAATTCAATCATAATTACCAAACAATTTAATAAAATAGAATGAATCGTCATTCTATGCATATGCATGTTCACAGTAATATCTGTAAGTTCATTACTTCTTTTTCTGAACAAGAAAATTTCCTGTAGTCAATGCTCATATGACTACTTGACTTGCAAATTTCTTGTTTCAATGTCTAACAACTCCTGAAATGTCCTCAGCTTCATGAGTTCACAACATTTCAATTGTTAGTAACAATTATTTCCATGCAATAATATATATGCATGTACTTACAAAACTCATTCAGCCATTGCATTTAGTATACAATTCTATCACTTACTATGCATGAGTGCAATTCTCAGTGCATACTTATTCAACACACCTGGAATTGAATTGCATAATGCTCTTCATCTCAGTCATGTATCTCACCATCCATAAGTTGTAATTCTGTCCAATGTGTTGGCACATCCTCCACACACTTCCTATTGTTTTCCCAATTAATTGGATGCCTTTCTTTTCGACCCGAACACTACACCAAGAATATAATTCTGCGGTGTTCATTAGTGTTAGCAAAAAGGTTGCAGTCCAAGTTTTATTTAAAGGTAGGAAGCTTTTAGTACCTGTGTGGCTCATAACCTTTCCATATCCAACCCTGTCCTAGTCTCATACATGACTTGCTTACTGGCATTCATTCCTATAACAAGTTCTTATCTTTTAATTCTTTGGTTATTACCCCATAACCAAATTAACATGACATTTTACTATGTTAGTGTGTGCATTTAGAAGCTTTGAATTAATATAGGCCTCCAACCTTTACCACATCCAGTGGTAAGCATTCAATAATATAATCATGTGATTTTTATAAAAATAACTCTGGCTAAGGAAATTCTTACCTAAATTTCCTTTCAGCAATTATGCAAAAAGAGTAATAAAACTCATACTTGCATGACCGCCATTAATAAATTTTATACTACCTGAATGTCTGATGGCAGTAGAAGCTTCCATGCTTCTTTGATCAAACTTATAATCAACACTTCATCTCTTTGTTGCTTCCCTCCTTATGCAACAACATCACCAACAACACTTTCAAACACGCAAGCATTATTTCCTCTGGCTGACCCAACAAGCCGTAACAAACTTGCTTCCATATAAATTGCATCAACTTCTTTCTCCCAATAAAAATTTCCTTGTTGATCCCAGAAGTCTACAATTCTTCCTGGATTCCTAAATCTTATTGTGCTCTCACTGTGATCAATGTACATGACTATTTCTTCCCTGAGCATTTTCGACGCAGTGCCCCTACCTCAGCGGGGTCTATTGACCTCCCGACCAAAAGGTCTTTCCAAATGCTGAGTCAGATTGACTCTTCGGGCCTTTGCTAGACCCCTATTAATCTTACACAGGTCCCCTTTCCTTCTTTAGGCGCAGGTCCTGAAAGACCCGCGGGCTTATTCCTGTGCGCTTCCAAAACTCCAAGTTTCAGGTGCTAGCCCCTTTTTCATTAGTCGTTTCCTTTATATGAATCTGGTATATGACCTCATGGAAAATTGTAACTGTGGGCATGGGCAAGAGTGGTTTTAGGCCAACCTTCTTTCGCCCCGCAATTCACCTCTAGCTGCCACGCATCACTTTGTTAAAACCATGGTATAAATTGTGCCCCGCTCTCAGATTTTTAACATCCGAGCAAGTTCTGGCCTCGCAATCTAGCTCGTCCGTCGAGCTCCAATCCCTTGGCGATGATCTACAATAAACGACTGCTATCTATCCTCGATTTTCTACCTTCTTTCGTCCTTCCACACGCGATCCCATATCTACACGATCTGTCGACACATAGCTCCCTTCCAAATCAACGACTACGGTTGATTCCAACTCTCCGACCCTCAGGAATTTTAACTCTCAACTATCTGTTTTTCCCCGTATGACAATCTTCTGGATTGGAAGATCTATTGACACATGTTCTCAATAATCGGATGGTTATGATGAACTCCGACTCTCCGGCCTTCAGGAGTTCTCACGTCTCCACACACACAAATCTCTGGAGTGAATTTTCTCGGAGTGACAGATCTTCTGCCACATGTCCTCTCCAAATCAACGACCCTGATTCTCTTCGAGACTTCAGCTCTTTCTGACCAAGACCAGATCAAGGGTCCTTCGACCTTCTCCTCGATCAACAATCGAGATCTCCTTCAGGACTTCGGTGCTTTCATCCTCTGCTTTTCTCTGGAGTGCTCTGTACTCGAAGTTCCAGATCTGGCGCCACGCGCCCACTTTTAGATCAACGACCAAGATTTACTTCGGTTGTTTCTCCTCGTCCTTGTCCGCAAACTTTCGAAGTTGTGGATCTTACGCCACCTATCCTCCTGGACGATGGATGGTCCCAAATCACTTCAGAACTTTGACAAGTCCACTTCTCCCGCACACACAAGGGTTAACTCTCGTGCGCTTACCTCCAGATCCAACGGTTGTTGGTCCTTCACGCTCAGATCCAACGGATGGGATTTGCTCCTCTCCTTTTCACTTCCTTTGTTCTGTTGGACGTTGATCTAACAGTCCAAGCTCCTCCCCACAACCAATCTGACGGCTGTTGTCGCTCCTCTTCCTGAGCTTTTGACTTCTTCCGCCTTGGAAGATTTTTTCAGTGTTCAAAGGTTTTGGCCTTTGACCTTTCTCCTGCAAGTCATCCTTTTAGATCTCGTCTTCGCTCTCGTAAGCATTATCTCTTCTGAGCTTTAGGACTTAGAATGAGTCTGTCTCCCACGCACTCCTTGCATTATCTCTTTTGAGCTTTTCAAATTACTCAGTCTCCTAAGGGTCTCGGCCCTTTTGTTTCCTTTCAAAGGAAAACTTCGTGCCCTCCTGACAACCTTCTGCTCAAAGCACACCTTGCTGAGCGTTTTCTAAAGAGTGTTCAACATCTCTATGAGTATCTTCCTCTCATAATATTCTCCCTGAACTCGAAAAAGAGTTCTCTCTGTGCACACTTGCACTCGCTCGATGACCGCCTGACAGAGCCCTACAGAGTTCTTAGTGACTCTGTCTCTCTCTGAAGTCAACGCATAGTTCTTCCTATGCACTCCTTGCACCTCCGTTGTTGAAGTTTAAACCATAGCTCTCCTGAGCTTCTCTGAGGTTAACTTACCTCTTTCAACGCATTCCTTGCGGAGAATGTGCACTGCTTGCACTTGAAAACTCAAAGAAGAGAAACAATTGAAACTTATTCAATACTTCACCAGTTTATACATTCAAACCAATCTGATTTAAGAAAACGTTCAGATTTCATTTTCTTTCCGAGCTCTTCTCTGCTCTGTAATCATTTTCGGGAACTAGCCCCTTTCTCTCAATCCCCAATCCACGCGACCATGGGTCATGACCAAGCGCTAGATCAATAAGCGCTTCCTCGGGCCTTCAGCCTTCGGCTTCAAAATATTTCCAAGCACCACACAACAATCTCTCAGAGTTCCGGATTACCGAACTCGCGAAGTAGGGTAGATCATCAGTCCATGTCTACCTAACATCCAACGACTGACACTTACTATGGAACCTCATGTGTTTGAGTTCCGGGTCTTCGGGTCTTCGAGACTTTGGAGCTTCGGAGGATCTTGCATCCACACATCCAAACTGTTAATCTCCGAACATTCCCAATCACCTTTGGTGACGTCAATACGTCACATCACTTAATGTTTTCTAATTGCGGGGGCATGCAACGGTGGTTTGGAGAAACCATCCTTTCGTCCCACAATTCTTCTGACGCTGACACATAACCCCTTGGTGAAACCGCGGTTTGGATTGCCGGACTGCCTTGGAGAATTAACTCCCGTGCAACTTGGGTCCCCGCAATGCCTCATGGCTGTCGATATTGATGTATCGTGACCAACGCCAGTGTGGGTCCTCCGACCTTTAACTACATTACGTAACCTTGGCCCCACTAGCCATGATCATACGAAAATCCACATGGTGAAATACTTGCAGCTGATATGTGGTCCATTCAGATGGGTGACACACGTCTCGTTCCAAATGCCATTTCAACCTTCCACTGGTTCGAAACCCACTGACACATGGCAGACAACCCATGTGTTCACGTCCATCCAAGTGACATCATCATGACTCACTACTTCAACTCTTCGGGAGATTTCGCCCTTCACTACTGCGTTTGACCTTTTAACATTGGCTTGATCCAACGATCAAGCTCTCCTCTCCAGATATATGGTGTAGATCCACTTCGGAGCTTCGAGCTTCGACCCTTCTCTTGTTTATGGCGTCAGACTTCAATGAAGTCGCAAAGTTCGAAGGGATTCCGGTTTAACTCCTCTGCACCTTCCCTAGATCTGATGGTCATAAGGGATTTCCCTCCCTTCCGAATAGATCCTATGATGCAGAACAAACTCTGTTACTCTACGGATTTCCAAAGGAATTCACGGCTAACTGCCTCTCAACATTACCAGATCTGATGGTAGTGAAGGATTCTCCTTCTCCCGAACATATCATAAGGTCCACATTACTCCGCGGCCCAACACCAATTTTGTCGTGGTTTTACGATACCTCTATTCCTCCCGAGCTTCGTAACACGACCAGGGTAAATTCTTGGCACTCAGGAAGGTTCTGGGGTTCGAAATTGGTCCTCCAGACACAATTTCCACATAAAACTTCGGGTCCAATGACCACTTATCCAACCCATCCAGGTTCAGCGTTAAAACCTTGGCTCTGAACTTGAATTTTTTCCATTCCGACAACAATTCTTTTCCGAAACTTTTGCTTCAACTACCATTAACATAGCCCATCCAGGCTCAGTGTTGAAACCATGGCTCTGATAACAATTTGTAACATCCCCAGCCACCAATAGGCCGGGCAATGCCACTAACACAACCTTAACTTAGCCTTTAAAGCTCTGATACCAATTTGTAATATCCCCAACCAAGAAAAGGTCGGGCAATGCCACTACTCAGCTCTGACTTAGCTGTGATACCAAACTATAGCATCCCCGACCCTCCACAGAGACCGGGTAATGATACCACTGTGGAACATTCTCATACATATATATTTAATATGTATATTTAACCAAACAATACAAAGTAAACACAAAATTACTGCTAACATACAAAATTAATGGAATTAACAGTAATTCATACATTCAATGGAATACATGAAAACATACAAACATCACAGACATGCATTTTAATTGAAATTAAACACATAATGATACTTATCTTTGGAATTGGAGTAACTCCACCAACTATGTGCAGACCTTTCAYGAACCTCCTATCCTTAGACCACRCTGCTCATCACGCTCAGCAGTGGGTCACCCCCGAGCTGGGACRAAGCTCCACCCAGGGCAAGGGAATCCTAGACTAGGCTGAGGTTACAGGAAAACTACACATAGCAACCGGAATGATTCTCTCCAGTAGTCTTCTTACGCCCACTACTCAYGGACTCTCATTTCCCACATGCATGTTCCACCTGAGAGTATACACCTTCACAAGCATAGTTTATCGGTYGCTTCACCTCCCTCTCTGGGTCTCGACAACAGGCCGGATCAGGAATTCTCAGAGCTTCGTGCTGGTGCTAGACTCTCTCTGGGAGAAAACCACTTCCCAATAGAMTCTCTCACCTGGAGAGAGCTRCTCACAGGCCTGACAACCTGCCTCTTCTACCACGGRCCTGACAACCCACTTCTTCAACACACTCCTTGACTCAGYTCCAACCAGGTGAGGACAACAACAACAGTTCAACACTCATTCACACAGGGATGACAATAGCAACAATAGATGGGCATGGCACCACATGTGGCAATAACCCACGCTAAGAAATGACACAGCTGGATATTACTCAGGTGTCGAGTTCCTTATAAGACACAAAACGGTTCACGAATTTCAGGTCTCAAGTGTGTGTGTGAATATTGCAAAGGTCGAATACAGAGGCCATGGGATTCACGGGAATACACCGGTCGACTTCACGGTTTTGGTTTTGAGAAATGTGTGAGGGTATATAGAGGACACTCGCGAAGAATCTACCCAATTCATGGAGGATGGAAAATGGTAAGTGAACCCCCAACACAACTGACACTTCATCTTTAACTGCATGCGCCTAGGTCGACACTTGTCTTCCTGGAGCTGGATGTATTTCCTTTTGCACACGATGTCTTTCCCGGGACTTCGGATAAAAACACTCAACACTTAGCATGTCCACTTTAGCCTTAAGGAATTAATAATAAATATTATTCCTTTAGAGGTAAGCCCCCTAGCTTATCCCCTAGGTCCACACACTTAGCCTCCTCCCTTACCTAACCTTGTGGAAGCTTAGTCCCCCATCACTCTTTCGTCGTGGTCGGTTTGCATGCATCGATGTTTATATTTTATTAATGACCTACATAGTTACATATACAAAATCAGGCTCCTGGCCTTTAACACTTAGGCTCTCCGACCTAATAAACACATAAGCCCACCAACTTATCAACACTCGACTCACCAACCTACAAAACATATTTACAATTTATAAATACAACTGGGCTTGTCCTTGGGGATATTACAGATGCAGACAATTATAGCATGTATGCAATTGGCCCTATTTTTTCTAAGATTTCAAAAGGTCCACAATATCTTGCTACCAACTTTGGATAGTAACCCAATATTATTGAACTTATTTTCACTTTCACTTTTAGAAAAACGTGTTCATCCACTTTAAATTTCCTGAAAACTTTGTTTTTGTTTGCATAACTTTTCTATTTGTCTTGGGCAACTTTTAAATTCTATCTAATCTTTATCATCTGCTCTTCAATTTCCTGCAACAAATCTGGCCCAATGATAGCTCTATCTGTTGGGTTATCTCAACTCAACAATGCTTCAAATGGACTCATTTTTAATGAGACTTGATACCCATTATTGAAAGCAAAGTCTACTAAGAGGATGCAGTCTTCCCTCTTTGATGGTCGGTCAGTCACATACATTTTGAGCATGCCTCCAATTATTCTGTTGGTCCTCTCCGTTTTTCCATCTAACTCTGGGTGATATGTTATACTGAGATTTAATTTTTTTCAAGTGGAACAAATCTTTCCAAAAATTTGATGTGAATTTTGGATCTCTTTCTGAAACTATTGACTTAGGGACTCGATGTAGCCTGACATATTCCTTCATGTAAATCTTTGCAATGTTTGTTGCCTTATGTATAGTCTTCACAAGAATAAAATGTGCAACTTTTTTTATTTTATCCACCACCACCATGATGGAATTATGATGCTTCACTGTTATGGGCAACTTTGTAATAAAATCAAGTATAACCACTTCCCATTTCTACTCAGGAATGAACAATGGTTGTAGCATCCCCATTGGATGTTTATGCTATGTCTTTAATTTTTGACATTCTAGGTACTTGACTATGTAATTAACCCATTTTTTCTTCATTCTTGGCCAAAAGTATTGGCTTCTTACAATTGCAATTGTCTTCTGATATTTTGGGTTCCCAACATATGGTACATTGTGCATTTCCCTCTATAAAAATTTTAGACTCCAACCCAGTTTCAAGTCTCAATGAGACAACATAGTTTAATGCCCAACCCACATTGTACTTTTTAGCAAAAAATTAGTTAGTAGTAAAACAAATGCTCATAAACTGAAACACATGAAGTATGCTACAACATTTAAATCAGAAATAAAACACACCCATAAATTTGCACACATATATTTTTGGTCCAAAATCAAGACCCTGGAAAAACCCACAAGGGGAAAACCAGTGAGAGAGGGGAGGCTTTTATTATTCAAAGCCAGGGAAGATTTTTTCTTACAACAATCATCTTCAACAAATTAAATACACATATTTATCTTGTTTTTTGTGCCCACACTCAACCTAGGAAATCGTGCCACCAACTCCTCGATTTTTGTGCTTAGAAAACCATACACAATACGACTATCACGACATTAAATGTTCTACAACTTGCCTCCAAATTTGTGTCATTTTGATGATAAAAATATCTAGAAATTTATGACTATAATCTACCTTGATTTTCATGCCAGTCTTACTCATAAAATCGTAGAGTCCTCTTTTTCGATTTTTGTGCCAAGTATCAACTATACGGTCTGCCCAAAATCCGTACAGTATGAACTTTGTACTATGTTGTACTTTACCTCCTCGATTTTCATGCCAAGAAAAACCTTGGAATGCATACTCTATTTTGCAAATGAACTCCTCCTCAACTCGACTCTCTCTCTCTCTTTTTCCTCTCCATGTCTCATAAAGAATGTCAACATAATGGGGCGCCTCTTTCCCTAATTCAACCTCATGAGGGAATGTGAAGATTCATCTAATCCAATGATGGAGAAGGGACTAGATGGACGATGGTGATTAAGAGACCCTTTAGTCACCCACTTCACTTACTTTTCATAAAGTCACTTGTAAGTTCACATCACATGAAATTAATGCACTAGGGACCACATTAGAAACTTTCTCACATCTAGGCGCCTAGGTGATGAGAAACACTTGTCCTTGGTACTTTTTTTATAAATTTAATTTAACACTCCCTCTTACCGAGGAAAGTGTTCCTCACCACCCCAAGCTTATCTCTGAAAGGTACAAACTTATCTCTCCCCAAAGACTTAGTGAGGATGTCTGCCACTTGTTCATCTAAAGATATATATTGTAGCTCAACTACTCCTCTCTGTACATAGTCCCAGATGAAGTGATATCTAATCTCGATGTGTTTAGACCTATCATGGAAAACTGGATTCTTAGAGAGTTTGATGCAACTCTGTTTGTCACAATATATCACCGTGGGTCTCATATGCACACCAAATATCCCAATCAATAATTTGCGAAGCCATATCACCTCACAACTGGCTTGATTGGTTTCCATATACTCAACCTCTGTAGAACTCAAATCCACTGACTTTTTCTTCCCTGAATCAAGACACCACTGCTGAGCCCAATCCAAAGCAACAACCTAGGGTACTTTCCCTGTCACTAACACATCTTGCCCAATCTGAATCTGTGTATCCAATCAATTTGACTTCATCCTCTCTCTCATAGTTTAGGCCATATTCCACTGTACCCCTAAGGTACCCGAGCGCATGTTTTTCTTCCACCCAATGCACTCTCCGAGGCTCCACCATAAATTGACTAAGAGAGTTGACAAAAAAACAAAGATCTGGTCTGGTGTTGACCAGATACATCAGTGAACCAATCAACTGATGATACAATGTGAGATGAACCAACTCTGACTTGGAAGAATGAAGCTTCTTCCAGTTGGTTATCATGGGTGTGGACATGGGCCTACAATCCTCCATATGGAATCTCCTCGGATTGTCAACAACATGTCTTCCCTGTCCCAGAAAGATGTGTACAAGCTCCTGCCAAACCTCCAATCCCAAGATGTAGTGCATCAGTCCAATGTCTTTCATCTCAAACTATGAAGCAAGGCTTTCCGTGCAACCAACTATGAGTCTCTCAACCCTTGTAATAAAGAGATCATCCACATATAGAACAAGAATGAGAGGATCCACCCCAACCACAATGTAATAAAGGTTGGGATCCACCTCACTCTTCTTGAAACCCATCTATTGCAAATATTTATCTATTCTCGAATACCAAGCTCTAGGAGCTTGCTTCATTCCATACAATTCCTTCTTCAGTCTGCACACATGAAAATCTCTCCCATGAACCTCAAATCCCCACAACTTCTCAATGTACACGTCCTCCTCTATGAGACCATTCAGAAATGCGATCTTCACATCCATCTAATGGATCTTCCAACCCATCTCTGCTGCAATGGAGATCACTGCCATGATTGAGGTATATCTAGCAACCAGAGCGAAGGTCTCATCATAGTCTACTCCCTCTACCTGTGAGAACCCCCGAGATACAAATTGAGCTTTGAAATTCTCAATGCTGCCATCAACAACATACTTGATTTTGTAGAGCCACTTGGAAATCACCATTGACTTCCCCTAAGGTCTCAGAACCACCTCTCAAACATCATTCTTCATGATGGAACTGTACTCTTCCACCATGGCGTCCTTCCAAACCTGCTGACCTGCTGCCTCCTCAAAAGTGGAAGGCTCAAACTCTCTGATGTTTCTCACCATCACAAGATAGATGAAAAACCTATTAGGAGGTTTACTCTCCCTCACAACCTACCTGGGATTCCCCACATATCTTTGTGTTTCCTTCAAAGTGTCTTGAATCCACTTGGGATTCCTCTTCTCTGAAGTAGCACCATGTGGAGAGGACTGACCCTCCTCAATCCCACCATTTGAATATTGTGTGCCTGAAGATGATCCTGAAGTCGTCTGAGAACCAGTAGACTAAGAAACAATACCATGTGAACCAGTGACCTGAGGAACAATAACCTATGATCCTGTCACTTGTGAACTAGTCGTTCCTAAAGCACGTGGTCCTGAACTCTGTGTCACTATGCTCTGTGAAGGACTCACCTGTTTCTGAGGGATTGAATGCTCCCCCTGCTCCATATATCGTGACCTCCGAAAGGCTATATCCTCCTCAAATATCACATCTTGTCGCACCATTTTCTTCCTTAAAGAGGGGATGTATATGCGGAAAGCCTTCAAGGTCTCGCTATGCCCAACAAATATTCTCTTCTCTGTCATGTGTTCTATATTTGTCCTCTTCTCAGAAGGGACATGTGAATAAGTAAGGATCCCAAAAATCCTAAAGTTCCCAACATCAGGATTCTTCCCAGATAAAGCCTCCTCAGGAGTCTTGTCCCCCAAGACTCTGTGTGGAATCATGTTCTACAGATAAACTGCAGTGTTGCAAGCCTCGGGACAAAGAAATAGTGGTATTCCCTGATCATGTAACATGGTTCTCGTAGCCCCAACAATGGCCATGTTATTTCTCTTAACAACCCCATTTTGTTGTGGGTTGTAAGGAACTGCTACTTCTCTCTTAATGCCCTCCCTAGCACAAAATTCATTGAACTCATTGGAGAGATATCAAATCTCAACACTTTGATTTTCTTCCCAATTTGGTTCTCCACAAAATCTTTGAAATATTGGAACTGTTGGAAGACCTGTCCTTTGTTATTCATAAAGAAAATCCAAGACTCTCGAGATAAGTCATCAATGAAAGTGACATAATACAAAAATCCACTCAAAGAGGCAGAAAACATAGGACCACATACATCCGTATGAATCAGATCAATAATCCTTGTTACTTTGTTGTCACTGCTTGGAAAAGCAGTCTTGGCATACTTCCCAAGAGCACACCCCTTGCACACCTCCTGGTGCTGATCTGTATTGAACTCTGGCACTCCATTCACAATATCTCTCAATATCCCCAAATCCCCATGGTGAAAATGGGCCATCCTCCTATGCCATATCTCACAAAGGTCACCGTTGTTGGTACTATGCATCAATGCTCTCACAGGCTGAAACATGAGCTTGTACAACTTCTCATGCTAGATCCCATTCACTTTGGCCGAAGTGACACAAGATACATTAGGATACAAGAACACATGCACATCATGGAACAATACCTCATACCCCCTATCCGCAATAGTGGAAACTGACACCAAGTTCTTCTTCAAGCCTCGAACATATATGGCATCTCTCAACAACATGGGAGGTATAAACTCCCTCTGAAATGATACTATCCCACTACCAAATTCCTTGACCACTGAGTCATATCCAAGCACCACCTCAAGATCTCCAATCTTTGTAAGATCACTGAAATACCCACAAACACCTATCATATGGTAGGGTATCCACTATCAATGTACCAAATACTGGTAGATGATTCTCTAGAGGAAAGACACACCAACAATGAATACTCCTTATCGAACTTGTGGGTAAACTCCTCCAAATCTGCTGAAGTTGCAACTTGCTTCTTCTTCTTGTTAGGACATTATCCAACATAGTGTCCAAACTTATGACATGCAAAGCACTTGACTTTGCTCATGTCTTTCTTCCCTTCACCTTTTTGCTTGTCCCCTCCCTTGGAACCTTTCTTGGACTTGTTCTTGCCTTTAGCTGCAAGTGCCATATTCTCCTCTTCATTACCTGTAGATGAACTCCCATGCGCATAGCCTCTTCAAGTTTCCTCCTGAATGAAGTCATCACAAAGACGATCCCACTTGAGAATAATTTCCCTTGTTACAATGCCCTCAACAAAGACAACCCATTATTTGGTCACCCATTTAAAGCAGCCCTCACAAGTTCACTATAAAAAACAACCTCCCTAATAACACCAAGTTCATCCCTCATCTGAGTAATCTTGGTAAGATAGGTGAAAACACTTTTAGTCTTGGTCATTTTAATGCTCTTCAGTTTCTCCCTTAGTACCATTTTTCGATTTTCATTGGAACTTTGGTAAAGCTTGGTTAAATATTCTCACATCTCATAGGCATTGGAATTCCCAGTCACATGTGGAATCACATGGTCCTTAATGGCATCAAAGATAACTCTTTTGTCCTTAATATTATTTTTGGTGTAGGATGCCAAAAGGATAACATCCGTAGGCACTGTCATGAGATTCGTTTGTGAGTTCTCCACAGTATCCAAAAACTCACACTCTTGTAAAATAAACACAATCCTCTCACTCCATGAGCTGAAATTAACAACTCCATCCAACATGTCTTCAATCCTCAAACTGATGGCCATTGACCCTCTCAATTGAAACACAAGTCCACAATTTTTTTCCTGGTGAAGTACCTCCTTTTCTCAACAAAATCCATGTTCTCTGTGGCTGATATATTTCTACTCTTTCCCACTTTCCAGCTCTGATACCATGTAAAAATTTCAAACCCCAACCCGGTTTCAAGTCTCAATGAAACAACATAGTTTAATGCCCAACCCACATTGTACTTTTCAGTAGCAAATTAGTTGGCAGTAAAATAAATGCTCATAAACTGAAGCACATGAAGTCTTCTACAACATTTAAATAAGAAATAAAACACACTAAAAAATTTGCACACAGATATTTTTGGTCCAAAATCAAGATCCTGGAAAAACCCACAAGGGGAAAACTAGTGAGAGAGGGGAGGATTTTATTATTCATAGCTCGTGAAGAATTTTTCTTACAACAGTCATATTCAACAAGTTAAATACACAGACTTATCTCGTTTTTTGTGCCCGCACACAACCTAGGAAACCGTGCCACCAACACCCCGATTTCTATGCTCATAAATCCATACACAGTATGACTATCACAATATTAAATGTTGTACGAATTGCCTCAAAATTTGTGCCATCTTGCGAATAAAAATATCCAAAAATTTATGACTGTAATCTGCCTTGATTTTTGTGCCAATCTTACTCATAAAATCGTACATTCCTCTTTCTCGATTTATGTGCCAATCTTACTTAGAAAATCATACAATCCTCGTACGGTCTTCCCAAAATCTATACAATACAACCTATGTACTCCTTGGAATGCATGCTATAGTCTGCAAATGAATTCCTTCTTCTCAGCTCGAGTCTCTCTCTTTCCTCTCCAAGTCTCACGAAGAATGTCAAGAGAATGGGGCGCCTCTTTCCCTAATTCGACCTCATGAGGGAATGTGAAGAGTCATATAATCCAATAGTGGGGATTAGACTAGATGGATGGTGGCGATTAAGCGACCCTTTACTCACCCACTTCACTTACTTTTCATAAAGTCACTTTTAATTTCACATCACATGAAATTAATGCACTAGGGGACCACATTGGACACTTTCTCACCCCTAGGTGCCTAGGTGATGCAAAACACTTGTCCTTGGTACTTTAAAAAAAAAAATTAATTTAACACCCTCAACACTATATTTTTCAACTCTCTTGAATTTGGCACATATAATCCACCCCCCGTACATGAGGATTCCATCTTCTTTCAACTCATAATAATTAATTTTTTGTTGTAAATTGTCTTGCTGTAATGTCTCTTTTATTTTTAGATATCGTTGATCTGAATTTGCAACCTCTAAAATTATTTCTTTTAAATCTGTGTTGAACATGCTGATGGATAAAATATGCATTTCATGAGCTCTTATGTTGAGTGCACCAATCTCTTGATTTTTTTTGTCTTTGATATGCTTAACTTCAAAGTCATACTCACTCATAAATTGCATCCATCTAGTTTGTCTGACATTTAATGTTGCTTGTCCAAACAAATGCTTTAGACCACAATGGTATGTCCTTAGATCAAGTCTTTTGCCCATAAAGTAATGCCTTCACATTTTTAATGTATGAATAATGGTTGTTAATTCCAAGTCATGTGTAGCGTAATTCCTCTCATGCTCATTTATTTTTTGGGACTCATAGCATACCACGTGATCATTTTGAGTGAGGACTCCACTGATCCCTTTCTTACATGCATCAATGCACACCACAAAATATTCATCTGGATTTGCAATATTTAATATTGGCGCACTTATCAAAATATATTTCAACTGCTAAAATCTTTCTTCACATTTGGAAGTCCATTCAAATATCACTCCCTTCTTTTGCAAATAAGTGTTTGGGTTTTGCGATCTTTGAAAAATCTTGTATGAATCTTTGGTAATAACCAGTGAGACCCATAAATGATATAACTTATGTCACATTTCTTGGCATTGACTATCCTCTAATGGTCTTTATTTTCTTTGGATCAACTACTATCCTATCTGTTGAAATAATGTGCCCCAAGTAATGAATCTTCTTTTGATAAAATATGCACTTACTTAATTTGACATACAATTTATGCTCTTTTAAAACTTGTAGCACCATTCTCAAATGTTGGTCATGCTCTTATTTTGTCTTTGAGTAGATAAAAATATCATCTAAGAAAACAATCACAAACTTGTCTAGGTACTCCTTGAACACTCTATTCTTCAGGCACATGAAAAATATTGGGGCATTTGATATCCCAAATGACACTACTATAAATTCATAATGTCCATATCATGTATTGAATGTTGTCTTGCTTATGTCATCTTCCTTTATCCTCACTTGATGATAATTTGATTTCAAGTCAATCTTGGAAAAGATTCTTGCACCTTTCAACCGATCAAATAAATCATCAATGATTGACAAAGGATATTTGTTCTTTATGGTGACCTTATTTAGTTGTCTAAAATCAATACATAGCTTTAATGTTCCATCCTTCTTCTTTACAAAAATAACCGGGGCTCCCCAAGGTGACACACTTGGGCGTATATACCCCTTCTTCAAAATTTCTTCAAGCTGCATCTACAACTCTTTCAATTCTGGTGTGCCCATTCTATAAGGTGTCTTGAACACTGGGGTAGCTCATGGTACCACATTAATAGTGAAATCAATGTTTCTCTTTGGTGGAAATCCAAGGATTTCCTAAAAACCATCTTCAAAATCTTTCAATCTGGGTGGTCTTCCATACTTGCCACTTTATCTATAGTTGCCCCTTCCATATGGGTTGCAAAAATTTGGCAACTCTTCCTAAAACTCTTTTTAAGTTGCATGCATGAAATTTATCTAACAACTACAAGTCTCAAAATGCTTTGAATCTTGCCTTGCTTCCCTCCCTCATCAAGACAAGTTATGGTCTTGTTGTGACAATCTAGGACAACATGGTGTTTTTCCAACCAATCCATGCCAATTAGATATTCATATGAACCCAATGGTATGATGTTCACATCTACCTTTGTGTTGAGTCCATTCATGTCTATTGGACAATCTTTAATCAATTCATTGATCTTTCTCTTAGACCCCGTGGCTCATTGAACTAACCAATATTTCTTATGCTTACTCTTTTGCGAGTGAAATCTTTCAACAATGTTAGAGTTTATGTAACTATGGCTAGCTACAGAATCAATTAAAATTGTTATGGGCTGATTATCAATCTTACCTTTGACTTCAACCATGGGGAATTGATACTTTGCTTGCTTGTTGTCCAATGTTACATAAATATTCGGTATTCTTCCTCCCATATCTTCAATTGTTTTAGTGTTTTGAATGTTGTGAACAATCCTCATTCTTTCTCCTTTGTGAGGGTAGTCCTTATATAAGTGATTTCCCTCACATCCCCAACATTGTATAGGTTGTTGCCTTGTTTTTTTTCCAAATGAATTTATTGTCTTGTGTTGATTTTTGTTTGATTGTCCTTGCTGATTTTCTTGGGAGTTGTTCTTGAAAAAGGGTGGCTTAAAAACTTTTTTCCTTTTCTCTTTCTTACACTTCATCTTTTCATTCCAAGCTTTTTGGAAGATTGATCTTCCTCTGCTCTGCTCATAAATATGTTTTTATCTCCTTATGGTCCCCTCCAAATTTTCGGGGTTATCATATTGTATCTTGTCACTATAGAAAGAGGATAACCCACTTAGAAACCTTTGGATTTTGACATTATCATCCTTTATGAATTCCACATACTTCAACAACTCAAAGAACCTCTTCTCATACTCAACCATTGTCAAGCTTCCCAATCTGAGTTCAAAGAACTCTTTCATATTCCTCTCATAGTAATTCTCTAACAAATATTTCTCTTGGAAATATCATTTAAACTGTCTCCATGAAACCTTTTTCTCATCAAGGTGTTTTTCTTGCTTAAGCTGATCCCGCCACATGGTTGTCTTTCCTTGCAAGTGGTAGGTTGCAATTCTTGTTTCTACCCTGGAGGGATAATCATGTAGCTGGAAATATTTCTTCATTTCTAATAGTCAGGCCTCGACCTCTTCTCCCTTCCTGTGTTCACCATTGAAAGTAGGTGGCTTTATTTTCCTGAGTTCTCTTTGTAAGATGTCTCCCTTAGGCCTTCTCCTATGTCCCCTGGCACGAGACAGACTTGGGTTACTCCCCGATCCTGAACTTGCATGGGCTCTCCTAGTGGATTTCCCTAGAGAATGATGGATCCTGCTCATGATCCTTGACTTCATGTCATTCCCATGTTCATCCATTTTTCTATGGGATCTATATGTTGTCACTTGTCTAACACCTTTATGTCAGAGTATTTATTGACTTGCCTTTGCAACATGTTCAAACTTTGAAGTATCTCTTCCCGATCCTTCATAATCTTCTCATTATCAACTCTATAGCTTTGCACATCTCTTTACATGCTTCTCATAGTTACAGGTTCCTTCTTGCCTCTTCTCCCATTAGACTCTGCCTCAACATTCCCCATGCTGGCATGCAACCCTTTGAATTCTTCTTCATGACTGTAGGACCCTTGTAAATATTCCATTGTTGTAGTTCTTATACAAGAACCAAAGTACCTTCCTATACCTCTCTCTGCTAGAAATGTGCATGTAAACAATTTTCTGTTAGAGAAAATATATACAGTTCTGGAAGAGAATGGATAGATTTTATGTTCTTTAATGATACTAGTGATCTTCTTCTGAGTTGACTGTAAAATTTACTACCCAGATCAATTTTCTAGGTTGAAAAATGAATTCTCCCATCCTACATATTTCCAATGACTATTTTCTTACTCAATTCTGAGCTCTGAGCAGAAAGTTATAGTCATCTGAATATGACTAATTTACCCCCTTTGCACCATTTTTTTGTTATTAAGTGCAATTAATCTCAGACACCAACTTTTGTCACGTGTAGAAGTAATTATGTCAAGAGCTAGGGAAACTTTTATGTGAGACATAGATAACAGTGATGACAGAGAATTCATAAAAACTCTCATATTTTCAATTTGATACTCCAGTAAAAAACTGCAACAAAATGGAAATGACAACTTTGTCGTTTTCACCCATTTTTCCAGACATAATTTTTAGTCAAATTGGCTATCTCCCAAATTGTGCACTTCTGGAAAATTTTCACTAAACCAAAGTTGTGTGGCTCAATGAGTATACAAAATGTTGAGTAAATAAAATTTTCCATTTTTATCATATGGGGATCCTTTTCCTGCTCTGAAAATCTAAAAAATCCCCAAAAAAGTGGCACGGAATAATGGATTTTGGCCGGTTTCAACATCTCCATTCCAAACCCCCTAAAATTTATTCAATTCCTTCATGGGTTATTTCCAAGTTTGTTTTCTAAACTCTCTCCAAGAATTTCATCTTAATTTGGATCTCTACCAATGATCTCGATCTAGATCTTTAAAAACCAGTATTTTGCAATTTATAAGAAATCCAGACAGAAATGGACAGTGGTCCCCTCTGACACTTTTGTAGATCTCCTTACTACGGACAAAACCCAAAAGTTTCATCTCAATATGAGTTAATATGCTCCAATTATGGTCAAAATAATAAAATGGATCCATGTTTTTTTAGACTATAGGACAATTTTGTGTACATGGAATAATTGCTTACATGACTGTTGATGTGGAATTTTGGATCCACATGGCACCCTGAGGTGATGTTATATCACTCTCTTGGCCACCCTGGCACTACCTCGTCAACCTTTTCCTCCCTCCTCTTCTTCCTTTTACTTTTATTTCATAAATTAAACTATATTTCGGGGCCCATTGTACCCAGATGCCCACCTGGCACCTTCTTTGACCACATATGGGACATACCTCCCACCTCTCATGTCAAAATTCCACATGGCACCCATTCATTAGCTGTGGGGATGGGTGGGTCCCATATCACACCCTTTTTCCTAGAGCACATGTTACCTGCATACTCCTAGATCTAACAGTGGAGATAGGGGGACGATCAACAACCCTCAACAATCTCGCATCGTCAACATGCGCGAGGGTTAATAGCCCTCCGCGATGCAATAGTGGTTTTTTCCCACAATACGTGGCATCCTACCATTGGCTTCACATCGCCAAGGACCTTCTGGAAAACCACCCTGCTACCATGCAATATCGTTTATGGTATCGCTCAATACCACTTCGTCTGATGTGGTGCCCACGTCATCCTTGGGTCCACCACTGCACACTATAGACTCTGCCATCGTGGACCTGGCACCTGACACCCTTCCATTGGTCGTGAAAGCTTGCATGCTCCCTGATCCAACGACGTGAGTGATCAAAGATCAACGACCCACATCAATTTCGCATCACCAAAGTGCTCGATGGTTAATGTCCCTCCATGATACGATGGTGGTTTTTTACCACGACATGTGGCACATTCCTATCGGGTTCACATCACTAAAGATATTTTCAAAACCATTCCCTCCATGATGTGATACCACTTACTAATACTTCTCATGGTATTGGTCGTCGATCCACCGATAGCCCCGCCACCGGGATTTCAACCTGGCAATCACCTCTACCATGTCACCCACCACATCATGGTATGCAAAATTACTCAAATTTTCAAATTTCTCAAATTTTCAAAAACGCCTATTTTTGAATTTTTGGCAAGGGCTGCCATAAACTCTAAGTTTAAGCTTTTGATGGTCAATTTTGGCCCTGTGCATGTCAATTTGACCTTTGCAACCGAAATTCCACACTTCCATGTCGATTTCTCAATGAATTTTGCTGTAGAAATTGGGATTTTTTCCCAATATCGCCCAAATTTTCCCTGGGTATCTTGCAATTCTGAAATCCGGTCGATTACAAGTCGAAAAACACCCATTTAGAGGTTAAAATTGGGGATTTTAATCCCCTCACCTCAATTTCCTCAATTTCCTCAAATTCCTCATGAATTTTCCCCAGTATCAATGGATTAATCTTAACAAATAATTTTGCAGACATCCTCTTTGTAAAATCAGTGCATGAGAAGGTTAGCTTCTTAAGATTAATCCATTGAAACTGGGGAAAATTCATTTTGTTCCCAACTATGTGTGCCCCAAATTGGGACTCTCTGAAAAGTTATGACCTAGTTCATGTCTTTATCTTAGTTCAAGTCCTTTCCTCATTGACTAGGGGTTCATTGACCTTGTTAGCACCTAAGAGACAATGTGAAATCTATGTGTTTTTGCTTTAAACTTATGTGATGTTCATTGTGAGATTTTGCATTTGATTATGCAATTGGTAATATGATCTTATGATGATTTTATGTTTGGATGTGTAATGTGATGTGAGATTATGACTTTGTTTATACATCAATGTTAATGTTAATTCATTTGATTTCATATTGGTTTATGCAGTCTTATGTGTTGATATGTATATGATGTTATTGGGAACATGGTTATGATGTTCATGCATATATCCGTATTAGTGAACTAACATGTAGACTGTTAACTCCATGAGAGTTTGCTAGTGATCGATAACAAATAGGCTATTATATATTTTTATGTGATATGATGCTTTAATGGTTGTATGGTAAGTTGTCTCATGAAAGAAACATGGAACTTGACTAAGTTATTATTCATGTGGATGTGGCTTGATATGTTAATTTCAATGGTAGTGGTTATCATTTTTGAAAATGATGTTATTACGTTAACCCTAATGGCAGTATATATGTGGACAATGTATATGTGAAAGTTGTATATCTGGGGTACATGTATATGTAAATGGTAGCTCAACCATATAGTGCATCAACATGGGGTTGAAGAAGGTTGAATAAGCCCTAAATAGTAATGAGCTAAAATCATAGATACAATCTAGAATTGATGGAGGATGCAAAATGTAATGGATGGCATCACATAGTAGCATCAAAATAAGGAAGAGAAGATTAAAGAACATTACTAGAAAATACCTTAAGATGTTGAGCTCTAGTTTGAAGATGTACATGTCAAATATGAATATATTATCTCAAGGGTGAGAGTAATCAAAGATCAAGAAAAAAAGATAGAGCATGTCATTGTCCATGAAATGAAGATTTCATGATATGGGAGTGCATAATCAAATAAAACCATCAAAGGTGGAACCATATTGATGTCCTCATTACCATAATGGTTGGTAAAAAATACAAGAAGATTGATTGAAAAATTACTAATGAAGAAGATGGTAGAAACAAGGACATTCATGGAATTGGGCATCAAGGAACAATCATGCAACAATATATTATCAAAGACCAACAATTACAACAATATAAAGAATCAAAGAAATTATGCGACATCATGGTATCTAGGAATTACACTAGTAATAATGGACTATGGGTGTATGGATAATCAACAATGGCAACACCAAAGTAGAAATTTGCAAAGAATTTATTACTTGGTTTAATCAACTCTTAATCACAAAGCTTTGAAGACAAAGCTTTTTGAAGGGGGTACTACGTAATGATCTGAATGGAGGTATATACGTGGGAAATATAAATGTGGGATAAGGGTATATATAAATGGTAGGTCCACCATATAGTGGGACTACATGGAAATAGGGTGAATGTGTATATATTTAGGTTAATATGGTAATTATTGTAGATGTGGACATATGATTTTGATATGTGGATGTACTTGGGTTATTTGAATGAGGTTCTCTTAATGAATAAAGAGTTATTGTGTAACTCATATCTACCATCACTGTGAGAGTTGTGTGTTGTCCCCCTAGTTGTTCCCTCTCTTACCAAGACAAATTTCGGGGATATAATGTGTAGGAAAACTTTCTACGCCTACTTTAAAACATTGATCCCATCCTTATATCAAAGGGTTGGATATGGTCTATGAATAATATATCCTCTTGGAATGCATAGGTGGGTTTCAAGAAGATAACATCATCATAACTTCAAAAAAATAAAAACAAAGATTTGAGTTATAGTTTTGAGAGTGACCAGGAAGCTAAATAGTATGGGGATTCAATGGATTTTTGTCATAGAAATGATCCTATAAACCATCGACGCCATTCTAAACAACAAATGACTTGAGAAAATGGATGTTTAGTCAAGGGAGGGTTATTTACAAGCTCTTTCCCATGCTTGCAAATTCTAGACAACAAACTTATGCAAATTCCATACAACTAACTTATTCAACATTTAAATAGATCCAACAAGATTACATGAATACCCATGAATCAAATCAACACAATAAATGCAAAAGCAATGGTTGAAACTTTATTTCATCAATGTAGTAGATCTAATTGCTAATTTACATAAGAACATTATCATTAATGAACAAGAAATAGAAAAATGCGCCCGAGGTTGGGCTAACTTAGCTTTGCCTTGGGTTTTTCCACATAACCATTTAACCAAAAATGTTTCCAAGTAGAATGAAAATGGCAGTGGGGGGTTAGTTCACCTTTGTCCTCCACCATTCCTTAAAATATAAAGTGGAATTCTATGAGGAATTGATTCACCATTATTTTTGTGACATTCTTTGTTAAAATCTCATCCAGAAAGGCATACATTGGGTCTTACAGGGGAACTAAGTGACTTTCTAGAGCCAATCTAGCATAAGAGCTTATATAATGATTACAATCTACTTTTTGGGCATGCAAAAAGAATGAGAACGATGGAAGGAATAAAAATAAGAATACTTACTCAGTGTGTAGAAAGAGTGGTGTTCCAAATAGATATTCAGTTTCTAATGGCCTCCTTTCTCTATTTTGTCCTTTTCCATTGTTGACTTGAACCTTTGATCGTTGACAATGAAAAATTGTGGCATTTTTTTGCACCCTTGGAAGAGATACGTAAGCTCCCAAAATCAATGACAACAAATTTCTTGTCAACTAATAAGAATACTTTCTTTATGCTTTTATCATATTTAGTTAGAATAAATGCTTCTATCTAACAATTGTAGCTTTTTTCCAAATTCAAGGTCAAATTTAGGTCATTTTTGCATTGATTTGTTGTTTTTAGTATTGTTGTTGTATTCTGTAACTTAGTTATAACAACATTTTGTGTGGACAATAATAGAACCCACAACTTCGTTTTCCCATTTTGATTCTTATTTGCACCTTTTGATTTGAACTCAACTCATTAGATTAAGAATAAAAGTGTGTTTTAAGTCAATTTTTATGTTTCACAATGCCTTTAAGTAGCGTTGTTGGATTTCACAACTTGGCTATCACAACGTATTGGAGTCGACAAAAATATAAATTAAAATTTTTGTCTATTAAAACTCACATACACTTTTTCATTAAAGCTAATTCCACTTAATTAGACTTATAAAACTTGTTGAGTTTGCATTATGCAAATCGAAAACTAAATTGTGCAAATTAATGAATGGATAAAATAAAATAAAAAAATTATGCCACATAGGGCCCACCATAAATCACACATTGGGATGTCATGTGATTTTATACCCTTTAGAATACGTCCAAGGGATATCTAATATGCACATGAGGTATGTAAAGTTAAGTAAGCCACCATTTATAATATAAGGATGGAATACACTAATCTTGTATCAAATATATTACGTTTTTAGGAAAAAAAATGAAGTTGAATCCAGGGAAATTTTTAAGGGCTAAATTTCACCTATGGGATAATTTTACATGTTTTTTTTCCAAAAAAAGATTCACCAATTTCCATTTCAACAATGAGAAACAATATAGTCATCCACAATACCAATGACACCACCTCTACCACCTCCTTTCAGGACTATTGACTCCCCACACCAGGATAGTCATGTGAGGAAATAGATGTCCTCAACATAAATATATAAAATCTCATGACCAACTCGAAAGTGTTGTTGGTCGAGATCCAAGAACCCTATCAACCCCTGCAATAAAATAATTTGTGATCTTATGTTCTAACTATAGAATAATTTTAGGAGTTCACGGTCCCTCAATGCATCAAGAGTGGCTTGATCATGCAATGCATCAGTGCATGTTGCCTCATGTTCATGTTCTTTCCACTCAATCATGGTGATTTTCTTTGTACATGGTCCAAGAAATATGTAGATGTTAGATTACTAGTCAATTTTTGAGGAAAAATTGCATTTTGACAATTTTTGGACACAGTCACACCTACTTCTGAGAACATCTGTGGTTGAACATGGATTTTCTACAAAACTGTCACGACCATGTCCTTCTGATCGTGAATTTTGGGTGTTAAACCTGTGACCGCACAGAGGAAAACTAGACGGGGTTTGACACCCCCCCCTCCCAAATATGAACTAAACTACAAATGGAAGAAACATAAATGTTGAGCATGATATGGAGGCTTACTTGGACCTAATGAAATTGGATTTCGTTGGTTGAATTTCCCACAAAATGTGTTGGAATTTTTGAAGGTAAAAATGGTTTTTCACCAGAGGTAAATTTTGGCAAAGGTAAATGGTAAAAATGAGTTTAATTTTCCATATATAAAATAGTTTTTTTAATCAATTTTGGATCTGAAACAATTGTTTTGTTGCCTTCATCAAAAAGAAGCCCCTCATCACTTTTGGATTATGCTTTGATTGTTTATAATAATTATACTTCAATATTTGACCATTGGGCTAGTTTATGTTGATGATTTTTATATGATTTGGAGGATAATCTTTTTGGAATTTTCTATGGTGATCTTCATGAAACCATGAGGTACATGTTTTGATATGACATATAACAATAAGTTTTTCTCTGCATTCCAATCTCGCATTAGTAACCATCATTTTTCCAACATTGTGCCTTAGCTTTGATCCCACCAAGTTGCAACATTAGCTTCTCTTCTCTAGTGCACATCCTAACTTGTGTGGTAGTGCTTACCCTTCATGGGCTGCCCTAGTTAACATCCCTATATTTCCATTTGGTGCCCATGTTGTGTTTATTCGTAGGCTCGAGAACCCGTATTTATCTCTACCATGACTTAAAATTGGAGACCTCATACTTCTCTAGACAATTAAAATATTAATGTCTATAAAATAAAATTGCAATTTAAAATATCTAGAAGATACATTAAAAATATTTAGTGTTGAACACACGAAACATTGTGTTGGTCAAATGTGAAGAATATATTACACAAATATTAAATCATGCACACAAACAATTTTTTCATATATATTGTCGTAGTAAGGAGTAGTTCTTTCAACATATTATAAATGTAAAAGTTGTTAGTATGCCACAAATAAATGTTGATTTTGTACCACGAATTTATTTATGTGATTTTTTCCAACCAAAATTTAGATGATTTTTCTATAGTCTCAACCAAGGTAAGAAAACGTCTATGTGACTCTAGTTGTTAATGGAAAGAAAGAGTGGCCAAAGAATATCTATATTAGAGATATTTAGTGCAACACTGACAAAATAAATGAATCCAAAAAGTGAAGGAAAGTAGTATGTGAAAGAACAAAAAGAAGACATATAATTTCCCAATTCTTTCCAAAACTTCACTAAAATAATTATGAACTGTGTTGGTCTAATAGACGATCTTATGGTATTTAAGATAACATCACGAGGATAAATCCCCCCGCATTTTTATGTTTATGCAAGAACATAAACAATGCTTGAGAGAGGACCATGCTTATTCTTGAAAATAATATTCATTTGCAAAGAGTGCCTGAGAAAGGACCATGTATCTCATAGAAAGTAAATATTCACACTATAATAAAATATTATAGACCAAAAGAGTATACAATATCACAAAACGACATTTCCATCATAACATTAATCAAAGTAAGACACATTATTCACCACACAGAAGGAAAATAAGGACCTCATATGGTAGAGAACTTTACATGATCATTCCATTAAAATGCAAAAAATATTTTGATAGACACACAATTGAAATGTCATACTTAGAACTTAAAGTATGATAAATCATTAATGTTGTGTCCCAAATAGTTCTTTGGGAACCTTAAAAATAATAGTTGTCTTTGTAAAAATAAACAATAATATCTGAGAGTTCAATAAAAGTAAATTGTGTTTTCTCTTCAAAAAGGACTGGGATGGGGCTCCCACAGACCATACAATAAAGAGATACTATGATGGAAGTTCCTACCCTTTATTTTCTTGTTGTGGTGTATTTTGTAGGTTGTTGTTTTGTTGGAGGTGGCATAGTTGAATTAACGACTTCTTGCTGATCTATTTCAATTATTTTAACTAAGGCCTTCATTAACCATTGTTCAATGTACTCCCTCATTGGAGCGACCATTATTTCATGTTTAATATTAGTTTCAAATAACACATTTTCTAGTTATCTTAAATCAAGGCTTCACTAATGGAGTGTGTCATCGATGTCTTCATTCTTGTTGACATACCAAACTAACCATCTTTCTATTTCTTCTTCAAAGAACTCAATTGAATCACTAAATTCACTGGCCCAAGCAACTTTTAATGCTTCCAATTTTTCTTGTAGTTTCTCACTTGATAAAAGTATTGTATCCATTATTAAATGTGGTCCCTCTACTTCCTTAGTCAAATTAACAAGTTTTAAGAATATATAGCCTCTCTTAATGTTAATGATATCACACTTACATGAAAATTCCCTTAAACATTTAATTATCTTTAGCCAACAAGCATTGATTTGTTTCATGCAAGTCTTAGAGGGAAAGTTTTTATCTCTTATGTGTAGCTCACTTAAACTTGAAACCTTCATTGCAAATGTACCCACCGCTTCCTTGTATAATCCTTCATCATTTTCCAAATATTTTTCGAGATACTCTTTGAAGTGTAAAACCCTCATTGAGAAAGTAGTTGAGCTTTGTGCTCATTCCCATATCTCAAGGATTAAGACTATTTTTTCTTAATACTATGTCCAATGTATTTTGTTACAACCACTAGTAAGCTCTATGAACCTTTTAATGTAGAACCAATCTCTGGGACATATTCAAGGTTGCACATTGGTTGTATTGCAGCGATGGGCTCGACAAATAAAGGTTTTGGAATCAAAGATTTTTCTAATTCCTTCGTTCTTTCTTTTAAAACTAAATTTTCTTTTTCTATATCATAAAAAGACTCCTTCAAGGCTTCTCCAGTTGCATCATGAAATTGTGTGATTTTTAAGGGTGGAACCCCATGAAAATCGATTTCTGATTTCCACTTCTATAAAACCTTTTTATTTTTCGAGTTCACTTTTTCAATTAACAATTTTTGGCTCTTGAGAAGCCATTTCTTCAACAATAACCATGGTTTCAATCATCCTTTATTCTGCTCGGCTAGTCTTTTCTATCACAATGTCAACTTCCATATCTTTGGCCCTCCCTTCAATTTCAATTAATTATTGTCCCTCCTTTAGAACTTCTCTTTTTATTTTTGTGGAAGTATGAACAATGTGAGGTTTTTAAACTATCTTCTTAGTAGGGTCCTTTCCTCCACCATCATCTGTGTTTCCAGTGGATGGCCTTCTTTGTTCCTTACCACTACTTCGAGGTTTGGTCTTTGTTGAGTTACTTTTCTACAACACATTAGGTGAATTGGGGTTTTTATTCATTATCTCTCTACCCCGTTGCTTGTAGAACTCATTTGTGCTAGACAATTC
Organism: Picea sitchensis; assembly: GCA_010110895.2. Taxonomy (NCBI): domain Eukaryota; kingdom Viridiplantae; phylum Streptophyta; class Pinopsida; order Pinales; family Pinaceae; genus Picea; species Picea sitchensis. The sequence goes on along the minus strand of SNQJ01S0002561.1, from coordinate 228,866 downwards.
CTCAATATCATTTAGAATGTTTTCAATAGATGCTTCAGGAATATTTTGGTTATATCCCCCTCCTTCTTCAAATTTTACAGACTTACTGAAATATGAAGCATACCCAACTAAATACATATGTGTAGAAAATAAATATTTTGGATCAAAACCCTAAATGGCCCAGTCTTCCTTCAAATTGAGCGGGTCAAATTGAACTGCATATTACTCTAAATGAGAGATATGCTTAAAAAATATCTCTCCAATTCTTCATGGTAGTGGGATAAATTATTTTTTCCTTTTCTCATTGAAGAAATGTGCCCAATATTTGTACTGTCTACACACTTCAATGACGAAAAGTCCGTTAGAAACATAAAATGGTAATAAAAAGGGTTTCCCCTGGAATCCATACAATCTCAAAAGACTAAACTCTTCCAAAGCTTCAAAAACTCCTTTCTCAGATAGAAAGGATGCAACTTCCAACAATACCCTTGATATGGAGGGACCATGAATCGTCTTCTTAAAAGTAGAAAGAAGACCATTTTGTACTTCATAAAAATTATATGGGGCCTTATGCCTCCATAACACTGAGTACTAGAAAGAAAATAATTCTTTCTTGAATTCAATGTTTCTCGTTGCGGGTAAATCCTCAAATATATGACAGTAAAATATAACAAAAAATAAATATGAAATCATGTAGAATTTCTTAGTTTTTCTCAGGCTCCCCAACTTAAATGGAATCTCGTTCGAGATAATGCGAGCCCATTCAATCTGTTGAACTTATGTTGATACTGAGAGGGGGGGATCAATTAATATACGATAATTTTTACTTTATTTAACCATTCATCAATCATTCATTAGCCGATAAAAAATAATCACATATCACAATGGACAAAGTTTAACATGGAAACCCAATTGAGAGAAAACCATAAAATTATATTTATAAATGTTTGTAGGCACCAACCTACTAGAGACACCAATCTCCTTAACTGAGCACCAACTCAGCAAGATGTAGGCACCAACCTACTAGAGACACCAATCTCCTCAACTGAGAACCAACTCAACAATATGTAGGCACAAACCTATTGGATACACCAATATTATCAACTGAGCACCAACTCAATAAGATATGGGTAGACACCAATCCAAGATTGAGTAATTCTGACTTCACATGCATGCTTCATTCCACAAACAATCCTTCAAACCTCGATAATCCTGATAGCATCATTCCCATAATGTAATCACTAACGACAACATCCACTGACAACAACATCCACTAACAGAAAAATCCACTTAAGATAACATCACAATCTCAATACAGTTCACATGACAACATCATAGACCTTCACTCCTTCATAGTGCACCTTGAGAACAATAAAATCCCTTAGACCTCTCTTGCACACCTTTAGATCCCAAAAAGACACCCCGACAAATTCAACGCACCTCAGATCATTTTTGCGCACCTAATACTTGTTGTCTTGATTAGTTTCTCTCCAAGTGAAAAATTCTATCATGTATTTATAGTAATTTTGTCCCCACTTTCAGGGCTGACCTGTAAAGACTAACTGAGCCAACCTCAATTTCCTTGCTGGGTTGTCGGACGAAAAAATTCACATCTCTTCATTCATACGGAGTTAGAGGGAATGTCATATACCATTGAAAATGTATCATCATGAAATTTCCAACCCTATAACTTGTGCTCCCATTTGAGCTAGGTATGTAGGGTAAAAATTCCTTCAAAGTTAGGGTATCCAAACTCGCCATCAAAAATACAAAAGTAATACTTTCAACAATATCCACATTACAATCTTTGTCTTGGACATTTGTAGGCTCCCCCTATCTTTGACATCAATGACAAAAATGTTTCCAACAATCTCCCCCTTTGTCATTGATGGCAACCCTTATTCAATTCTGTAATACACCCCTTGTTTACAACTCTCCTTGTGTCTGCAACTTTTCCTCCTTTGACATCAATGGAAAATGGTTGCTCCCCCTGAGCTTGTGCTTCCATTTACTGATGAGATGAGAGAGATATCACTCCCATACAAAAAAATTCTCCTTTTAATTCATCGAGTATGTATACATAGCTTGAGGTTTTGTTTTCATTTGCCACTAATCTTCCTGAATCTGCTTTCCTTATCTCACACCCTTTAGAATGAAATGTGAGGTTGTAACCTTGATCACACATTTGGTTGACACTTATAATATTATGCTTTAACCCTTCAACATGCAAGACATCATGTGTCCTTGTGTTTCCATTATCAAGACTAACAATACTTTTTCCAACTATCCTTGCAAAAACATTATCTCCAAAAGTAACATTGCCTCCTTTTTCTTCCTTCAAGGCAAGAAACTTGATGTGGCCACTATCATGTGTTTTGAACATCCACTCTCAATGTACCATTGGTTCCCTTTGTTTTGAGCATAAAGTGCAAGTCCACATTCTTCCATATTCAATTCTTCTTGCTTCATTTTCCACACCTTGGTGTATTATTCTCTATGCTTGGTAAGAACATCTTATTTTGTGTTTTGTTTAAGAGACTTTATTATGTTTCTTCTACATTCATGTGCTATGTTCCATAGTTATTGCACTTATAACATTCATTATCAAGTAGAGGAGTAAATGAATTGTAGTTTATGTTAGAAAACCCATGAGAGATTTTGGTTTTGTTTCTCACATAGTCATCCTTTGAGGTTTTGTAAGAACCTCTATTTATATCTCTCACATGATCACTTCTTGCATAAGCTCTACAATCTATTTCTTTACAACCAAAATTATTGCAAAAAAAAAAAACAATAGCTAAGAAAGATATCTTGGTACCAATTTATGAAAGGTATTCTTGGTGACACAACTCTTTTGAACTCATTCTTATGGGACGAATCAAGTTTATGTCGGTCATCATTTCTTTTCCTGGTCCTGCTTTCATTGTTGATGGAGCCTTTGAGAATATTAACAAATCTTTTAGGATTTTATTCATTTTCCTTTTCTGATGGCTTTGTGACCTTAATTCTTGCATCTCCCTCAGTGGTATTTTGTTTATCATTGTAGCTAAGACTTGTCTTGATGAATGGTGACCTTTGGAAACTAAGAATATTATATAATATTTCAATACTCTTTCCAAACGTCAAGATTCTATTCAACTAATCAGTTGTTTTCTCTAGTTCCTTTCTTAAGGAAATGATTTTAGCCTCTAGCTTCTCACAATTTTCTTCATTTTCTTTTAGCTGACTTCTCACCACTTCTTCTATTATTTTTGCCTCTTCTAGTTGAGGCTTCAAGATGATATATGTCTTCTCTGTTTCATCAAGATCGTGGTTCTTCTCTTCATATTTCTGCAATTTCTCTTTCTTCTTTTTATTCTTTCCCCTGAGTCTGTCTATTTCTTCTAAGGCACTAACATGTTCTTCTTCAAGATTCACTTCCCCATCAATTTCTTCTGAATTAGTAGACTTTGTATTCATGGCTATGAAAATGAATTATTCTTGACCGACCATGTGCTCTCAAGATATACCTTACAATGGTTAGATTGTTTCCAAAGGAACCTGCTCTGATACCAATTGTTGAACTTATGATGATACCGAGAGGGGGGGTGAATTAGCATAAGATGTTTTTAACTTTATTTAACCATTCATTAGCTGAGAAACAATAGTCACATATCATAATGTACAAAGTTTAACATGGAAACCCAATTGGGAGAAAACCATAAACTTATTATTATAAATGTCTCTAGGCACCAACCTATTGTTACAAATATTGTAAGCACCAACCTACTAGAGACACCAATCTCCTTAAATGAGCACCAACTCATCAATATGTAGGCACCAACCTACTGGAGACACCAATCTCCTCAATTGAGAACCAACTCAACAAGATGTAGGGACCAACCTATTGGAGACACCATTCTCCTCAACTGAGCACCAACTCAATAAGATATGTGTAGACACCAATCCAAGATCTTCATACACTGATTAATTTTGACTTCACCTGCATGTTTGATTCCACATACAATCCTTCAAACCCTAGCAATCCTCATGACATCATTCTTAGAATGTAATCACTGACAACAACATCCACTGACGACAATATCAATGATGGAAAAATCCACCGACGAAAACAACCACTGACGAAAAAATCCATTGACGATAACATCACAACCTCAAAATAGTACACACATGAGCATCACATACMTTTACTCCTTCATAGTTCACCTTGAGAACAAGAAAATCCCTTAGACTTCTCTTGCACACCTTTAGATCCCAAAAATACACCCCAATACCTTTCGTTCACCTAAGACTTGATCTCTTGCTTAGTTTCTCTCAAAATTCGAAAATCTATCTTGTATTTATAGTAATTCTATCCCTACTTTTAGGTTCGACCTGTAAAGACTAATTGAGTTGACCTCAATTTTCTGGCTGGGTTGTCGGACGAACAAATTCATATCTTCTCATTCCTAGGGAGTTAGGGGAATTCCATATACCATTGGAAAGGCATCGGAATACAATTTCCAATCATATAACTTGTGCTCCCATTTGAGATAGGTTTGTAGGGTAAAAATGCCTTCAAAGATAGGGTATCCAAACTGACCATCAAAAATCCAAAAGTAATATTTTCAACAATCTCCATCTTGTAATCTCTGTCTTGAACTTCTGTAGGCTCCCCCTATCTTTGAAATCAATGAAAAAAATATTTCCAACACAATTATAGAATTCTCATGAATAGGATGACAAATAATATATACAATATATTTGGGCACCGAGGCTGTGGATTCTTATCCAATTATTCTGGAAAATAACCAGACAAATTCTTTAAACAAGTACTTTAAAGAGCATACCTCGACCTAAGTAGAAATGATGTCACTCCTAGGGCTTATGAGGAATTTTTCGAGAATCTATGTTCCTGCACCGTGTACTTTAAGAAACTCATCTGCCTCGACATTCTTGAATAACAAAGTGGGGTCAGGAAATTTGCCACTATGCAAATTGTGACCAAGTCTCCATTCTTCTTTAAAATAAATAATCCTATACAATGACGTCAAAAAAGGTATATCATCTTTTACAAAGCTTCTTATCCATTGGTATTTTATTAATCTTAAGGAAGGATTTGATTTTTTCATTTGAATTTTTATTTTTATCTTTGATGTATTATTTCTCTTTGCATTGTAAGTTTTTGTTAATTAATCATTTGGTTCATAGGATGGCATGTGAGATTTGCTTATTTCTTTTATATTTAACAAGTAATGTGGATTCATTAAAGTCTTTCATTACTTTAATGAAAGACTTATCCTCTCAACATGGCAACTGAATCTCTCTGCCCATCCCCTCCAGACCCCCCCTCTTCTTGGCTTTCTAACCCGCAACCCCTCCTCCTGGATCCCCCCCTCAAGGATTTGTCAAACTAAATTTTGATGGCTCTTCAAAGGGAAACCTAGGCCCAACAAGATATGGTTTCGTCCTCCGAGATAACACTGGGTGCATTTTACATATCATGGCATACCACTTGGGACTAAACACAAACAATGTAGTAGAACTGTGGAGTCTCATCAAGGGAATTCAATTGGCCACATGTTATAAC
>SNQJ01S0002561.1:193746-211938 GCA_010110895.2 Picea sitchensis | reverse complement strand
GCTGCCGATAGCAAAACCTTTCCCGCTCGCTTGACTCGTAACCGAAGAAGAGATCCTTCCGCTACTGCGCTTGGGCGCTCCTCGTGCAACCTGCAGACCTGGATATCCCAATGCTGAAAACAAGTAATGTTGCTAACACCATACATTGATCATTCAACTTGACAACCACAACAAAAAAAATGGGGGACGACTCTCCACCCAATCGTAGACCTTGCTACTTTAATCATTAGTAGCAGGTCACCCCCAAGCTCTCAATCAATTACTATGGCAGTGAATCCTTAGCCTTTCCCTATTTATAGCTCATCCAAAAGAGAGATGTCCATTTTCTATTTCCTTCCCTCCTTATCTAGAATCCCAGAACTCAATCCCTAGGATTCTCTTGAATTATTTATTATATTTTTAGGGTTTTTCATAGATTGTTGTTATTCTACCATTACCTCAATTGTTTATTTTTAAGTAATTTTTGTACTTTATTATTATTATTATTATTATTATTTACTTATGTATTTATTCATTTAATAATACCAAGAGGGGGATGATCCCCTTAGGATAATTATTATTATTATTTAATAATAATGCAGGGATGATCCTTTTTAGGATAATGATTATACTTCCTTATTACTATTATTATTTAATTAAATAATAATAATAATAATAATGTGGGGCATGACATACTCCCCTCCTTCAAGGAACTTCATCCTGAAGTTACTTTTATTATGTTACTGATAGAATTTTAATTAGTCACCATATCCTCCACAACACCCCCTATTAGCTCATGTGTCTTCCACAACACCCTCTGTTGGACTAGTATAGAGCCACCCAAGTGACTGCAACATGCATCAAAAGTCCACATCATAATACCGGAGAAGCACGAGTACTCTCTAGTTGTCCTTCTCGACTTTCAGAACCAAGCTTAAATCCTACTGATCTATTCGGAGCCCGAAGGCTCGAGACCTCATATGTCCAAGCATGCATCTAGATCGATACTCACATACACTGGACATCTAGAAAGGCTGACCTAAACTCCTTCCACAAAAACCTGGTACAACCCCAGACATCGAATTTCAATCCCACAACTTCACTAGAAAGCAACGCTCCAACCATTACCTCGATTGTTTATTTTTAAGTAATTTTTATACTTTATTATTATTATTATTATTATTATTTACTTATGTATTTATTCATTTAATAATACCAAGAGGGGGATGATCCCCTTAGGATAATTATTATTATTATTTAATAATAATGCAGGGATGATCCTTTTTAGGATAATGACTATACTTCCTTATTACTATTATTATTTAATTAAATAATAATACTAATAATAATGTGGGGCATGACATACTCCCCTCCTTCAAAGAACTTCATCCTGAAGTTACTTTTATTATGTTACTCATAGAATTTTAATTAGTCACCATATCCTCCACAACACCCTCTATTAGCTCATGTGTCTTCCACAACACCCTCTTTTGGACTAGTATAGAGCCACCCAAGTGACTGCAACAGGAATCAAAAGTCCACATCACAACACCAGAGAAGCATGAGTACTCTCTAGTTGTCCTTCTCGACTTTCAGAACCAAGCTTAAATCCTACTGATCTATTCAGAGCCCGAAGGCTTGAGACCTCATATGTCCAAGCATGCATCTAGATCAATACTCACGTACACTAGACATCTAGAAAGGCCGACCTAAACTCCTTCCACAAAAACCGGGTACAACCCCAGGCATCGAATTTCAATCCCACAACTTCACTAGAAAGCAACGCTCCAACCATTATTCGAGACTTCGACATCACAACTCTAATACAAAGAATAAGAATTATTGGCATACGTAGTAGATTGAGTTGTCCCCGGCCCATAAGATGTTACTTTTAATATTCTCCTTTGTGGTTATGGGATCCTACGAGATCATCAAATAAGCCGACCCTCTTGGTCCACAATCACGACCCTCTCGTCCCATTGGTGGATAACTTGACAATCACCACCTCACAACATGCAATCATTGCATTAGTCATTATATCAACATCTCAAAGAAAACATGCTAACTCTCACATGTCATTATGATAATACTAGATCATTATCACTGCATGTTCATGCATGTCATCATAAAATATGTCCATGATGTCATCACATCAAAGACATTATCATCGGGAATATAACCTCAATACATCTTTCTCAAAGACATATCCCTTCATCAACATAATTAATGGAATCACATAACATCATATGGACATACCATAGGCTCTTAAGATAACCTCACGAACACAATTCTCAACACATAATGCATATAAACAATAAAACATCATGGACATTCTTATCATGATTCATCATCACAATCAAGCCCCTATTTTGTAATATCAGGAATACCATCTATCACATCTAATGCAATAATTATCATCAAATTATCCATCTAGGGCATGGATTTAATTGTTTAAGTTTATCAGCCCAAGCTAACTCAACAAGGGATCATTAGTACCATGAGTTCTATGTGATCAAGTTGATACCAATTGTTTCCTTATTATCATTTCCTCTTCTTTTAACAAGAAGGTTGGAATATTATGGAATCTGTATAGTCACCCTACCAGATACCAGGTTTCCCATTTAATCCATTTCATATTTCCTTGAGCATGTGAGCATTTAATTCATAAGAAGTTTCTATTGTATCACCTACTCAAAACTCTCCACAACTCACTTATGAATTCACAAACCATCACAACATGTAGTTATACTTCAACAAGGTATAGTTCATGCAATTTACAAGTAACAAAGAAGTACACAACCCAAAAAATTGTCCTCATTTTGGAGTATCCTTTAGCATGCAACATAGTAAGCAAACATAGAGAGCAAAAGTTACAAAACACAACTATACTTATCTTCCATGAATGTCTTCCCCTATGCATTAAATTTGTAGGAGTGATTTCCTCCCAATTGTAGGCATCCACTGCAGACACCACCCCCGAAGCTCGCTATGAGACACAGGGACAAATATTGTCACCTCAAATATTGTAGGAGATAACACACATTCTAGATGGAAGGGGACCAAAGTCATAAATCAAGAAAGACTTACTCACATTCCCCACCTATAATCAATATGTCACTATCTGAGTTAACCAACTTCTACAATGGAAAATAAAACAATCAAAATATTGTCAAATATGTTCTCCCAAATGTCCTTCCATGCAAAATATTGCATATTGGGGAGCTACCTAATATCCTTAGCAAAATACCATAAGTCACTCTCTTCCAAATGTGCAAGTGCAAAATATATTGATGAATTCCATAAACAAAATGAAGATAGTGTAGCATTCGAGTGGATATAAAAATATAAGATATAGTTGGCTTCAAGCATTTAAGCATGCTCAACTAAGACAACACTAAAATATTTAGATCATATATGCATTTAACATTCTCAACTCTCACCATCTAGTTATCATAACATGAACTTAGGAGATAGCCAACCTATATATTACAAGAAACGAGAGCAAGCATAATTCCTAAGAAGAAACAACAACTCATCCATATGTATAAATAGATATAATACACAAACATCCTCCAATATAAAAGATCAGTTGTCTCTTGTTATAAAACCACACAATTCTACAATTTATCTAGAAATACCTTCAACTACTAAAACTTCTAGACCATATAGTTTCCACTTTCCGTCTTCTCAACTTATGCCATTACAACATTATGCAAGAAGGTACTTATGCTAATATTGATCACAAATATCACACTCAGAGATTGATCTAGGGTTTGTTAGCCTAAGTGGCATTGTGAAAATCACTCAAACAAAAGTACTAACAACATACATTGTCTATGGACTTCTTTCTCATTTTGAATATGCATAATAATAGTAGACAATCTTAAATCTTACAACAAAATAATTTATTCAATCTCTTTTCTTTCCTTCTTCAATATGTGACRTCCTCGGAGCAAGACAACCTAGTAACCATTAGCTATTACAACTCTGCAATCACTTGAATCCATCTTATATATTCTCAATGATCCTTGGGTTTATATCGATAGAATATTTCTACAATGCTCATAGACCAATCAAGATAGGAATATGTTTTAAAACACAATCATAAATTATAAATCCCTTAGATTTAAATTTAGGATAAAAAGACAAATTTTACCCAAAACATGGTATGGAGCAAAATTCAACCATGTACTTCTATTTATGGTGATTATCTGCACAAAAGATCTCTGAATTTCTATACCATCAACTATAATAGATTCTTCATAATGGTAATACTTTCCTTTTGGATCCTAGCATATTTCAATTCAATTCTAGGTTAGAGATCAAGGCATTTTAGTATGCAATTCATTTTTTTATGTTTGCAACCAATACAAGACTTTATCCCAATTGCTATCCCATAAAGGCCCAAAGGCATTTCACATATTACCCTAAATAGTGAGTGTATTGTTTACTTTCTCAAGTTACATAGGCTAGTTTGGTATATAAGGTGATTGGATATTACTTCATATTCGATATCCTCATCTTAATGTCCATAGTTAGGTCTCTAAATTTGTACTATCAAGAATAAGGACCATACTTAAGACACATCATGAATCTTTTCAAACACTCATCAACAGTTTGTCCACAACATATTCCCATTATCTTCTTACTTGATTTATGAACACCAACATGTCACTAGCAAGCATACCCAAAGGTGCCATCATCTTTTTTTTTTAAATATATTTGATATTTACATTCTATAGTCGCACCTCCATTTTTACATTATAGTTTATCCTACAAATTTAACATACAAACCAACCCCAACGACTTTAATATTTCATCATATATTCTATTGTTGTAATGCAACCCATTCACTTTTACTATAGTTTAACAGCGTGCTCCTTTAATATCATACAATTTACATAAACATACCTTAATTTTAAAAATTGTTTCTTAAACTTCCTCTCTCTCTATATATATTACATAGAAAGTGTTCATATATAACTTTCTCCTAAAACCAAAATTCCCTTTTAAATATTATAATACCATTTTTAACCAAAAATAACAAAATCATTTTATTAATATCACCCAAATGCACATCAAATAAAATTAACTTTAGACATTTTAAGCAAGAAAATAATTGTATTGATTATGATTAATGTCCATTAAGATCAATTGATTTCTTTAAAACTGTATTTCTATGTTGAAAAAGCATTGAGAGAAGCGTTCCAAGATTACCATAGTTTTGATGATTCAGGAGGTTAGGAAGGTCTCTATTGGGGAAAATATTTCTAAATTGAGATCTAATATGGGTATATGTAGGGCAATCTAAGATAAAATGTTTTTCATCTTCTACCCACTTAGTGTCACAAAGATGACAGATTCTTTCATCCCACGATTGTTTGGGAGTCACTATGTAGCTCGTGAGAATTTCTTCTAATTTTAGCAATGTTGATTTTCTTCTTTGGGCTTCTCAAAACTAATGACCACCTCCTTCTAGTATTTTAATTTTCTTTTATCCACATATTCTTTATCACACCACATATTCTCCTTAAATTTAGAAGTGATAATATTTGTAATATTATTATCGATATTTTGTTTTTTCTTGTATTCCCCAATGGTTTAACCAAGATTTCACATCTTTTGTCGTCTTCGATGGTGGTTTTGGCTAGAGTTTGAAGCAATTTTGGGGAGCCTCTTATCATCCATGTTGTTTATCTTATTCTTATATTTTAGGTATCTAATCATAGCAATGCTTTCAATGGGAGAACAACAATGATCGAAGATGCACATTAAATTAAATTACTTTTAGAAAGTTTTTATTTTACATGAGAAGAAATTACCATTGACATAAGTGACTTCTAGCTTAGCATAAAGGAAATGAAAGAATCCGCTTAGCATAAGTGAATTTCGATGGACAAGATGGATTTATAGTCTATGTTAGTTCAATCATGGAAATCCAATGATCACAATTTATACATCTTGCCAAGGCTCCACATAGGTATATCAACATAATTATTTTATTTGTTAAACAAAAATGTTACAATTTATACATGTTGCCAAAGCTCCACATAGGTATATTAACATAATTATTTTATTTGTTAAACAAAAATGCTACGCAAAACAGTTCCACAAGATACACGTCGAATGGAAGGATTTTCTGGAAATATAATCTTGATGGGAATATGAGTCTAAAGTTTAAACCCTTCTATCACATACCTAACTGGTGGGGTTTAGAAGGATTTCTCGTTGAATTGACGTAGAGAGGAGACGAGACGTTCCAAGACAATTAACATATCTTTTTATGTTACTTTTCTTATTGACCCAAAACAAATAAACAAAATTTTGTTAGTTTAATATTTTGTTGTTCATGGTTATATTCTGAGAGGACCACAGAGAAAAAAAACAGAGCAAAACGAGTGAAATATTAAAGTCTAACTTGCTTGTTGAGAACATAATTTGAATAAAAACACTTTACAGTAACCCTAACCCTATCGTACTCCAGCAAATATGTGTCAGAAGAAGATCCAACACACCAGTAATTAGTAAACCTGTAGGGAAATTTTATTAAATAGAACTGTACTGTCAAGTGATTCATCAAATCAAATCCTCAACATATCGTTGAGTGTTGTAGTGCATATGGAGCATAAATAAACCTAAATGTTTATAAATATGTCATCCACAAAGTGCATTTACGAGTAATAGACCAGCGAACTACATTGGTGCTGATAAAGTGTAGAATTACAAAGTCAATCTCATGACATATCTATGACTATTCCACTTGCATGTATTATGATGTATGTTTTTCAACCAATCTTTAGCAACACAGCTCAAAACTAGGTTCTTGATTGTTATGAATATGCCAGCAAGTATCAGCAACAAATAGAAGATGATCAAGCTCAGAGTTCAAATTGCATAATGTATGTAAATCATCAATCAGGTTCCAAAATTACAAATTTCCAACAAAACAGTATGTATTATCAACTCAAATTTGGATGCAGAACCTTTTATTCAAAGATGTATGATGAAACTGATGTTAGAAAAAGATAAAATAAGACAAATGCGGAAATAAAACATAGAAGATACACAATACAATAGAGACAGATATATGTGATTCACCCAATGTGAGTTATGTCCACCACATAAATTGTAACTTCCTCTTCTTTCTCTCACAATCTCTTCTCTTAGAATACAATATTCACATTCATACACAATGAAAAGAGGGTTGTCTTCTAGAACAAAACTCCCTAAAATAGCTTCTATCGTCAGATCTGCGATCTTATAATGAACAGTGCAGATTGACTACGAAATTACAATATTTTACAAGGCAAATTTTCTCAAAATTTTGCTTCTGGAGTGCTGGCCTCGAATCCCCCGCCAGGGGGCTACAAAAATTGTTGTCGCCCCCTGACCCCCTAACGATAGTTGTGGGGAAAGCCCCCCACACTCCCCGGGAATGGAGTCCAATCACAACTGAAACAAACCTCTAAATCAAGAAGATAATCAGAGTCCACAACCAACAACCAAATACTCATTTACAATAAAAAAACATTGATATGGTTAATAGAGTGACCACGAAACCACAATATATACGCTGCAATACCAAACATATATTATTGCATGGATAGGGGCATGATTCTCGGTTATGATGATAGTGGACCAAAGGGCGTGACCCAACAAATATCAAAGGGTATTGCATCACGAACAAGCTGGAACTTTCATTGTTTGGGTATCAAACAGTTAAATCTTAGAATTTATGGAACGATGAGTCTCATTACTTTAGCGCCTGAGGTGATTTGGGATGGGTAGACAAGGAGCTGAACAAACAAACAAGCAAAACACCTTCAAACAATCCTGTGGATGTCATTCTAAGGAACTATACTTATTCACTGGTGTATTCTGCAATTTGGACAGTGAAGATAGCATTTAGAGAACACATGGGTTGATGCACCAATTTGCACATGATATAAGTTGTTTGGGCCTGTAATGACCATCTGGGATGAGACAAATTAAAGCATAGCAGAAATGGTCTTAACCCAACATGTATTCGGAGCAATCCTAGGTCGGTAAGGTCATTTGAGAAATGACAAGGATCCTAAATTAAGGGTTGGCATCACTCGTTCCAATCATTAAATATCGAACATCCACAATAGTTTAGATAGAGTCCAATCTAGGATGCATAAGAGTACATCCTATGAATAATTAAGGGAATGTATCGAATCTAGAGCCCATATTCTGTGGGAGACATGCTAGCATACAAACTCTGAATGTAAGATATGTAAGTGAGGCTAGACAGAATCAAAATTGGAGATAGAAAATGACAAAACCCTTGCTGACAAGTATGTGCAAAGTTTAAATATTACTTAGCACATGTATACCCCACTATTTGAGTGTTAAATAGGCATGCATCAGTGCTAAAGTATAAATATCTAGCAAATAATGTATTCAGAACATACCAAAGGTATACCATGGTTGTAAAAAGAACCCTCACCGTAAGAAAAGTCTAGAATCTAGCATATTTAATGGTAAGATGTGGGTAACGATGAGAGTCTTAAGTAAGTCATTCAAATTGATGTTACAGATTAGAAAGCAATAGCCTGCAATGACCCTTAGAATGACAGTTATATTTTAGACCTAGGGCTTTGAAAACCCTTGCCAATTTGGCCCATATTGCAGATTTACCAGTAAAAGTAGCTAGGGATGCAATAAATGGTGGAGAGAACCTGCAAACAATATATATAGGAACAACCCCATGGGTTTGATGGCAAAGAAATTTAGCAATAAAGAAACCTTTAAAACCTTATCTGTTCGCTAGAGTGGAGAAAAGCTAGATGAGCAAGACACCAATAAGGACAGAAGAAAAAGAAACATTCAATCAACTATCATATCAAGACAAGTAAGAATATATCATTGTAGATCTATAGTAAAGAAAAGGTATTCCAGATTTGAGTTTTTATGGAGATCTGAAGTGTTGATCAATATATGATTTTTTTTTGGGGGGGCTATGAGCTTATCATATAATTGGCATTTTTTAAACCTAATTGGAAAGGCCGATACGTTTTAAGGGTTGATTCCAGCTTTGATACCATATATCTAATGGTCCAGTTCACTAAAGAAAATAAAAGCAAAAGATTTACCATGTAATAACTGTGTAAGGTCCTTTCTAATAGAACCTAAAATTCATGATTTAAACATAAAATTTCTATCATTATTTCTTTACGGTTTTATATTCAGCAAATTAACAGTTCATGGTTCAGTAAAATTCAAAATAAATAAATGAACAACATGATATAAATAACATATTGAGTAACATACACATCATAATAAAATAATGAACCTTCATAATGATAATGAACATGCTATAATAATGAACATAAATACCTTTCAAGTGATGATGTTTCCCCAACTCTATCTGGCCAAGCTGAAACTGAAACTCTGCCCAAACTCTGCTCAAAACTGAACCTTTTCCTCCCAGCTAGCTAGGAACAGAGTCTCTCCGGCTCCTTAGCTCCAAGATTTTGTAAGGATTCCTGGCCCCCGAGCCCAAAACTCCCAGCAACAGGTGCCCCCTGTCTCAGTCCACCAAACTCCAACAAGTTCCTCAAGCAAAAACCAGTAGTACCCTCTTCCAGCAAGCTACTCTAGCCCCCAAACCGGCAATACAATCCTCCCTATGAAAATAATGCTCTCCTTAAAACCCAAAAGTCCCTTTCCCGGAGTGTTTTCCCTTCTCTTATCCTCCTTTCCCTCATTCACCACCTTCTTCCCTCATTTAATTCTCACCCACCTTATCTCTCCATTAAGTGTCATCTACCTTATCCCCTTTCTTTTTAATGGTTCCATCATCCGATACTTTCTCCATTTAATAAATTAATAATTTATTAAACTCAAATTCATTAACCAAATATTTAATCATGAAATTAATTAATTAATTAATTAAACAAATATTAAATCAAGATAATTAATTACTTAATTAATTAACTAATATACATTAAACAATTATTAAATCAAGACAATTAATTAATTAATTAACTAACTAATATACATTAAACAATTATTTAAAATTATGACAATTGATTGATTACTTAGGGTTCTTACATACACCCACCCTTCAGGAAACTTCGTCCCGAAGTTAAAGTATTTTATGATACAAGGGAAAAGACACATGGTTCACACATTCATATCCAATAACCAACATTATTAGTAAATAAGTTAAGAAAACTCATACATACTAGTGTACATGTACAAGAAATGCATGTGTAGCTAGTACACACAAGTCTTGTGCATGTACTAATAACAATAACTATCAGCCCTATAGTAATTTATGTATGCATCAAATCCAATCAACAAGACTATTCATTTTATAAAAGATAATAAACCAAGGAAATGTTTGTGAATTCCCTTAATTAATATAATTTAGCTCAACAATTTTATTTAAACAATTGTGGTTTAGTTACGTAATTATGAATATTCATATATACACATTTTTTTTTCCAGAAGGAAAAACAATAAATTCCACCATAAGACGAATCTCCATACACTCTCAACTATTTCTATTTATCCTTCCTCCCTAACTTACTTCTATCTTCCATTCCTATCCTTCCTCTGCTGGACTATCTTGGAGTGTCAACTATATTGACCTAACTCCAAATAGAACCCGTAGGCAGAAGTGTAACTATATTGACCAAGCTTCCCCAACAGGCAACTGACAATCATCATCACACGTCTAGGGAAGCGTGAGCTAACACTGTCCTCCCATGACTCCAGGTTTCGGAGGATACACGGTGGGAAATGCCTCCACCCCTCCTAACAGGACTAGGGTCCACACCCAACAATGGAATATACAGTGGCACCATGTTGCTAGGATTTTTGTCATTGTTTATTCAGTTTTGGACAGTCTCACCACCTAAAATCCTATCTTGGTCCACATATCATAGCAATGCATCCAAAACAATATAATTTCACATACACAGATTCATACCATATTGTTTCTCGGTCAGTGGTCATGACATCCACTTTCATTATTATTATCCCTTAGCTATTTCATAGCCCAATGACCTGCAGATTAGTCTGTAACACAAACTCATACATATCTATGCATTATCGTCATGTAATTGCATACAACCATAATTTCAATTCGGTATCCACATACCAACAACTTTAACATCAAAGTTTTCAAAAATAGATCTCATAATATCCCCATATTTAATTAACGTTACCCATTCATATAATTATCATTTACATAATAGATTGCATCATATCCAACATCATTCAAATAACATTTAAACCTTCATAGGATTCACATTCACACAATATATCACATCATATCCATTATCATCAATAACATCTAAACATTCATAGAATTTACATTCACATAGTCGATCGCATCATATCCATCATCATCAATAACATTTAAACATTCATACAGGTTTCTACGTCTTAAAAGTTCAAGTGTATCATTAATAGTTTCACTATGAATAGAAAATAAAGGTGATTATGCCTCAAGTAATCCTAGTTGTCTAAGTCAAAAGGTGGTGTTACATACACCCAACCTTCGAGAAACATATTCTCGAGGTGATAAAAAAAAGTGAGGGATAGTCTTGCTGTAATGTCTTGACGTCCTCCCAAGTAGCAGATCCTGGACTATACTTGTCCCACTAGACCTTAACTTGGTCTACCAGACGGTTTTTGAGCTGTCGGACTCTACGGTCCAATATGCGTAATGGTTCTATCGTGAGGGTTCCCACATCCGATACCTGCAATTCTTTCCAATTTATTTTATGTGATTCGTCAGCAACATAATGATGTAGAACAGATACATGAAAAACATTATGAGTTTTATGCAAGTGGGGTGGGAGTACGAGACGATAGGCAATGGGTCCAATTTTCTCTGGGATTTTGAACGGTCCTATACATCGAGGTGATAACTTTTTCCCCTTCCCTAACCGAATGGTACTCTTATTGGGTCTGATACGAATGAAAACCTGGTCTCCCACTTTATAACTTCGGTTAGTTCTGTGTGCATCCGCATAATTTTTCTGTCTATCATGTGCTTCCTTTAATCTCTGCCTAATCTGAATCACCTGTTCCTCCATCTCTTGAATCAATTCTGGCCCAACTGTTACTCAGTCTTCTAACCTCTCCCAACTCAATGACGTTTTGCATGGCCTTCCATACAGAGCTTCGTAGGGTGGCATTCCGATGGAGCTATGAAAACTGTTATTATAGGCAAACTCTACCAAAGGTAGGTACTTCTCCCAATGGGTTTGATTATCCATAACATACATCCTAAGCATGTCTTCCATAACTTGATTTACTCTCTTGGTTTTCCCATCTATTTCAGGATGATAAGCTATACTTAAGTTCAACTGAGTCCCCAACGCTGACTGCAAACTTGTCCAAAACCTAGAAGTGAATTTGGAGTCCCTATCTGAAATGATCTTCTTGGGTATCCCGTGCAAACAGATGACCTCACTTACAAACACGTGTGCCACATCAGTGACATCATATGTGTCTCTAACCGGAATAAAATGAGCACTCTTGATCAACTTATCAACTATCACAAAAATGACATTGTGTCTATGAGATGTGAGCGGCAACCCCACAACAAAATCCATGGAAATGACTTCCCACTTGGACATAGGAACATCATGTGGTTGTAGGAGGCCTGCTAGGTGATGGTGGTCGACTCTCACTTGTTGACACTCTAGGAACTTGGCGATGAAATGGACTACATCGCTCTTCATGCCTACCCAAAAGAAGAGCTTCCTCATGTCTACGTACATTTTCTTCACACCCGGATGTGCACAATAAAGTGTTCTATGAGATTCTTTCAGTATGTTGCTTCGAATATCCCCACCTTCGGGGATGTACATCCTTCCTCGATATCTTAATAGTCCGTCTGCTTCCAGACTATATCCTTCATACTTTGGATCTAATTGTATCCCACTCTGGAGGTTTGAAGTAACCTTTAAATACCAATTGTCTCCATGGAGTTGCATCAACACACGTTCCCTCAGATTGAATTTTAAGGGTATCAAGGAGAAGACACGTGGTCTTCTGCTCAAGGCATCTGCGACCATATTTTCCTTTCCCTTGATGTATGAAATACCAAAATCGTACTCACTCATAAACTCACTCCATTGTCTTTTCCTGGCATTTAGATCCCTTTGAGTGAAGAGATGTTTTAAACTTTGATGGTCCGTTTTGAGCTCAAAGTTTTGCCCTACTAGATAGTGCCTCCAAAGTTTTAGAGCTAGCATTATAGCTGCTAACTCTAAATCATGAGTAGCGTAAAGTTCATCGTGTTTCTTCAACTTCCTTGACGCATAAGATATCACTCCTCCATCCTGCATTAGCACGGCCCCCAACCCTTGCTTCGAGGCATCCGTGCAGACTGTGAAGTCTTTTTCCATATCCGACACTTGTAGAATTGGTGCACTAGTTAGTAACATTTTAAGCTCGATGAATGCACTATCACATTCTTCTGTCCATTCATACCTGACCCCCTTGCGCTGCAAAGTGGTGATGGGTTTCGCTATTTTAGAGAACCCTTTCACAAATCTCTGATAATAACTTGCTAGCTCCATGAAGCTTCTTACCTCATGAGCATTTTTCGGCACTGGCCATTCCATAATGGCCTTTACCTTTTCTGGGTCCACAGAGATTCCTTCGCCGGAAATGATATGACCTAAATAGTGGATTTCTTTCTGGAATAAGGAACACTTCGACAACTTCCCATACAATTTGTTCTCTCTAAGGCAAGACAAAACCACTCACAAGTGTTCCTCATGCTCACTTTCGTTCTTGGAATAAATGAGGATATCATCTAAAAAGACTTATACAAAGCGGTCTAAGTACTTCCAAAATACACCATTCATGAGGCTCATGAATATTGTTGGCGCATTGGTCAATCCGAAAGGTACTACAACGAACTCGTAATAATCAGACCGAGTTCGAAAGGCAGTTTTAGGAATATCGCCTTCCTTAATCCTTAACTGGTGATGCCCTGATCGCAAATCAATTTTTGAGAATACTGCTGCTCCTTTCATCTGATAAAAGAGATCATCTATCCGTGGAATTGGGTACCTATTTTTCACTATAGCACGGTTCAAGTCTCTGTAATCTATACATAGTCGTAAGGAACCATCCTTCTTCTTCACAAAAATTATTGGTGCACCCCAAGGTGAGACACTAGGCCTTATTAGCCCTAACTCGAGTATCTCTTTCAACTGCATCTGCAACTCACAAATTTTTGGCGCTGTCATCTGATATAGAGTCTTGGAAATTGATTCTGCACCAGGTTTTAGCTCAATAGTAAAATCAAGCTCCCTCTAAGGAGGTAACCCGACAACTTGTTCGGAAAAATATCCTTAAACTCTGACAATACTGGGTACTGATCCAAGGATGGTCCTTTTCTCTCATTCACTGCTTCCACAACATAAATCTGACACCCTTGCCTCATGCACCGCTTAACCTTCATATTTGAGATAAAGCGTAGAGACACCTTTCTCCGTACACCGTGGATCTCTACTGGCCTTCCTTCATCGTCAACACAAAGCACCATTTTTGCGAAACAGTCTACCATAGCTCGAAGTGCTTCTAACCAATCCATTCCAATGATTAGATCATACGTCCCAAGAGCAGTGATATATACCTTCAACCTGGTAGTACACACTCCCACGTCTACTAGATAATTGTCAACGCTAGGTCCTACCGCTTGTTTTTCCCCCGAAGCCATCTCGACTTGTTTAAAGTCATCATGCTCGTAGGTTTCCAACCCACTCTTTTCTAATGCAGATGGTGAAATGAGACTATCTATAGCACCAGAACCAAATAAAATTTTAACATTGATATGATTTAGCGTACTTGACAATTCCACCACCGTGGATTGATTTTCTGCCTGGCGATTATTAACTGCTGCATAAATCTAGTGGTTGTCACTTTCTCTTCCCATCAAGGCCTTTCCTTCTCTATGCACAAATCCTTCTTGTAACTTTGGGCAGTCACACTGGTAATGGGGTCCTCCACACCCCCAACACGTAACATGAGATGGAATCTGTGCACTGCTCTGTGACGGTCTCTGAAATGAGTTCCTTCCCCTGGAACCCCTGCCCCTACTAGTTTCTCCCTGAGATGGTCGTGGACTTGCTTGCGCCGTTGGTGATGAAGGAGATGCTTCACTCACTGCCATTGAAATACTTGTGGCGTTGTCCTTGGTGCAACTTTATTACCATATGGAGGTGGCCTAAAGATCCCGCCCCTGGAGAAGGTCCTAGGGGCCTTCCCCACAAATCCAGGATGATGCATAAAGGTCGATCTCGTACCTCCATTTAAGTTCATGTGTTTCTCCGCATAACGTGCATTTTTGAATGCTTCCGCTACTAAAGACAGTTTCCACATCCGCACCATGGCCCTTATCTTAGGGTTTAACCCATAGACAAAACATTCTGCTTGTCGTTGATCATTATCCATGTACGAAACAAAATTTCACCAACTCCATGAACTTGATCTCGTACCCTTCCACAGTCCTGTTTCCTTGTACTAGAGCATGAAATGCTCCCACCTGTTGTTCCTCATAGTAAGCTGGTAGATATTTCCTTCGGAACCTTTCCTCAAAAGTTCCCAAGAGACGGTGTCTGGGGTAAGGTGCAACTGCCTCTCCAGGTTGCCCCACCAATTCAAGGCACTGTCTCTCAACTGAAAAATCGTTATCTTCGCCTTTGACGTGGGCGCATAGTCTCTTAAGGCGAAGCACCTTGTCATGCCTTCCAACCATGCCTCTGCATGTTCACTGGCACGACTCCCGACAAACTCTGGAAGTTTGATCTTCTGCAATTCTCTAGTGATGTCTTCGGGTGGAGGCCCTCCCCCTGAATCCCTCGATGCTTTAGGATTACCCGATCCAGATGGCGGGGGCTCCACTTCGATCCCTGTTGGCTGACGCCCCTTTAAATTCTCATTAATGGCCTCCAAAGAGTGCAGAATGAGGGCTAATTCAAGCGATGGTGGTGGCGGCATTGGCAGTCCCTGCGACGATGCACCTCTACCTCGATTTCCTCTCGTCCTAACCATCATGTATAATTGAATCTGCATCAATCAAAAGTTTGTCAAGGAGAGTATAGGGCAGTTCACATTTGCACAACTTAAACTTGAAAACAAGGTTAGGCGTAAGTTTTTTTTACTTGTCTGTAAACATACGTTACTCTCTTTAGGGGAAGTGGCTAGGTTAGGGTTAAAACATCTAAACTTGATGTCTTCGCCCAAGAAAAATACTGACCCTCTTGCCTAGTAGCGATGTTAACAATGTACCACACTTGCCTATTCCTCTAACTTACCTTCCCAGTGTGTATGAAGCCCCCTCCAGCTTATCCTGGTCGAAGTCCTTAAACTTTTCGTTTAAAACTAATTAATGTGATCTTGAACATGATGTTGATTAATTATTATCAACCCAATAACCTAGACTAATACATTAACCTAAGTTTCAAGTTAGTCCTCTTATTAATATTGATCCACTTAATTAAGTTGATCAATAATATTAGCATTAGCATTATTAGCATAATTAAAATACCCAATATTAATATAATACTATATTATTATTATTATTATTATATATATATATATATATATTAATTAACAATGTATATGTCAGATATATACTTATATTAAATTATATATAAATTAAACTAAATTAATAATTTTAAATTATTTCAAAATTTAACCAAATTAAAACAATTAAATTACACCAAGTTAAAACAATTAAAACAATTAATAAAATAAAAATAATTGACAATTTTTTTTAAAAAGAATTACAGTAAAATAAAGCTAAAATAATAATAATAAAAAAATTAATTTAAATAATCATGTTCGGGCATCGTGGGTCCTCGCTTGAGGCCCACGTGCCCCCCCAGCTCTCTCCTTACCTAAAACCCTACACCTCACTTTCTTTCTCATAACGCTTCATCATTTTCCGCCTCTCTCTCTCTGCAAGTGCGGTCAGGGCCTCTCCCACTCTGGAACTGCAGCGGAGTTACGGTAATGGCTGGAGGCTCCTCCCTTGATGGCTTTGGCCCTGAGAGCTTACTCTTGGCTTAACTTATGATGTTGCGTGTTGTGTTTGGTGCAGGTGCGCTTGGTGTTCAACGCTATGGGTGCTTGGTTTCAACTTTGGTGCGTTGTGTTGTTAACTCTACGAATGAGATGTGTGGTCTGGTATCATGGGCCTAATTGACAAAAGAAAACAATGTTCCAGACCCACTGCATATGGGCATGCTTCCTTGCAATCCATTCACATATTCAGTCGGTTCATGTGTTTAAGGTCTGTGTATGCTATTGTGGTATTCCTGTTTATTTGTTTGCTTACACTAAGTGCGATATTTTTTTTTTCCATACAACGACCGTGGAAAGGTCGTCCTTTATCTACTTCACAGGTTGGTGGTGGTTTCTGTAATAAATGGAGGAATAACTGCACTGTGAAGCAGAAGCCTTTGGTGAGTGAAAGCAGCCCGCTGCAATCCGAGAAGCACCAGGATGGCGAAGATTGTGTGCACGAAGGATTCAATGGTGCCTCGTTCTCCGACACAGTGTTCAATCTATTGACTGCGGTGGTGGGAGCGGGGATAATGGCTCTTCCTGCTACTATGAAGGTCTTGGGATTGGTCCTTGGGATTCTGCTCATTATCTTCATTGGATTGTTGACGGATACTTCAATTGACATTCTCTTAAAGTTTAGCAGAGCCGGGGTAGTGACTTCCTATGGCGGCATCATGGGAGACGCCTTTGGGAGAATTGGGAAGATGTTGTTGCAGATCTGTATTATTATTAATAATTTGGGCATTCATATTGTCTACATGGTTATCATAGGTATTTATCTCCCCTAATTCATGAAATTATGATGGTTTATTTTTGAACTAGCTTCCTTTTATCAGGATCGTGGATTTAACATTACCTGGAAGTATTAGTACCATTTGATTTGGATGTCTTTGACTAATCAGTCGATAGTGGGATCTCTAATATGTCAATATTTTCCAGGATATGCACGGGACCCATCCATAAGAAATAAATTGTCATTTGGTTACCCAGAAACCTGGTGGGACTTTATTAGCTACTTGCTTTCACCAGGGTTATATTAGCTATCTACATTCAATGACCTGGCAAGCCATCGTTGACCCATTATGTTGTTTTAAATTTGGTAAATTGGATTTTGGGTTGTTGCTTTCGTTCTAGTAAATTGGA
>SNQJ01S0002561.1:173504-192633 GCA_010110895.2 Picea sitchensis | reverse complement strand
GGGGGGGGGGGGGGTTCAGGCAGGTTTTCAAGTTTGTTTGATTGACACAAAACATAGCTTTTAGTCAAAAGTCAAGAGGATGGGTGTCACATACCCACTACGACATAATAAATTTTTCCACTTTTCCTCAAGAGATAGAATCCCCGAATTCCTACGGGGGCCTAGCGCAGGCTAGCTCTTCCCTTATCCACCTCCATGTGATCATTGGTTATGACCATAGGCCAAGCCAAGAGGCGCCTTTCGCATTTCATGACTCAGTGATGCACGAGAGCCAAGTCTTTCGACTCTTCAAACCCTGAAATGTCGAAATGTCGAACCCCGAAAGGGCTGGCGAGTGACAAGCTCCTCGCTTGGGTCTTGTCCACATGACCTGGTTCCATGACCATGCGCTTAATCGACAAAGCACTTACTGGCTTTTCGCGATTCGGGGAATCGTGAGGCAATGTCTCTTCCTCTCCCTTTCAAATCCTTGAAACTCCAAAATCTTTGAAGTTCCCCTCTAAAGGGAGATCAATGGCTGTAATCCTCCCTTGATTCGAAGGTTTGGATCCTTTCGGGATTTCATGGATCAAGAGTCCCGACTCTCTTACTCTTTATAACCCTGATAGCCGAAATACCAAAATATCCTTGCTGAGGGATCAACGGTCCATGTCCCTCTTGAACCAACGGCTACGATCCAACTGGATCGACGACCCACCTCCTTTCGGGGTTTCATAATTCATGATTTCACGATTTCGTTACAAACAATACTTATCCACAATTTCACACACCCACTCCAACAATACGTCGCGTTTCGCGACTTCAGAAGTTTCAACGCAAAGCGCCCCGATTCCTTGTCCTCAGAAATTCCAAAATCCTGAACCCTGGTATGCTGAAACCTGTTGTTGTTCCGTGACCCGGCACTACTCCATAAAATTCTTTCGGGATTTCACATTTCAGGACTTCGCGAATCTTATTGCTCCAATTCTTTGTCTTCTCGTACTCCTGGTATCCGAAATACCGAAGTGTCGAATCCCGAAATTCCGGTCCTCCTTCTCCTGAGTGAGATCAACAGCTCAAAGCCTCTCCTGATCCAACGGCTCAAGTCCTTTCAAGGTTTTATGATTCAAGAGTTCAGAACTCTTACCTCTTGTTTTCTCGGTAACCGAATTACTGAAATCTCCTTTCAAGGATTTCCCCGAAACCTCAATCGCGTGCACCTTTCGGGACTTCGGGATTTGCGATTTCATGAATCCGCCGTGACCAAACTCTTGGTCCTTCAACCTCTCGATATCCAAAACCCCAATGGGTTCGAATCTCTACCATGTGTCCTCTGAAATGGACGGTCCCGATGCTTTCATTGTTTCGCGTACCGGGAGTTTGAAACTCTCGGTACCAAGACCACAGCCTCCTCTACGTCCCAAACTCCGAATAATTGAAATACCGAAATCCGATGGCTCCTCTCCTGTATCAGGATTTCGCGAACCGGGAGTTCGCAATGCAGTGACTCCACAATTCTAGTCCTTCAACCTTTCGGTATCCGAAACCCTGATGGGTTTGGATCTCTGCCACATGTCCTCTTAAATGGATGGTCCTGATCTTTTCGAGACTTTGACAAGTCCTCACCTTTGTGTATGCGAGGGTTAAACCTCATGCAACTTCTCCTGGATCTGATGGTTATCGGCTATCCACGTGAGATCTGACGGTAGTTGTAGCTCCTCCCTGAGCTCACGCTTTCTTCCTTTTTCCTTGGAAGATTTCAAAGTCTCAAAGGTCTCAGCCTTCAATCTTCTACTGCAAGTCGGCTATTGGGTCTCATCAACACTTACGAAAAGTGTTGTCTCTCCCGAGATTTCTCGGCTATGAGGGAATTAAGAGCTTTGCGCTCTTTCTCCTGGGCTTGACTCTTAGAAGAGTCTTCCGCGAACCCCTGGCGCTCATTCATCAAGTCTAGGACTTGAGTGAGTCTTAGTCTCTACTTGCTTTGCAGGGAGCCTATGCATAACTACACTACCTCTCCTGATCTTAATAGAATTCGTCCTCCAAGGGACTCCAGACGACTAGAAAGTTTGGCATGTGTACATGAGACTATGCCTAAGGTCGACGAACTCACAGTTCGTGGCTCTAACTCAAGCCGCCATAGGACACAAGCATTTACAAGTACCAATCATGTCATATCCATATAATCTCTTACTGGCCTAATCATGTAGCCAAGCAATAAGGAAAGAGACACAGTATATCCGTTCAGAAATCAAGCACAATTCTTGAAACATACACAATATAACCAAATTCATACCCAGTTACAACTAAATTACACAGAGTAAGAAAATGCTTATCTATTACAAGTTGCCGCCAACCAACTAACTGTGGGTGTTCGTCCTTCCACCCAACCATATTCTCATAGGCATTCATTCTTAGCACTCTGTCCACCCTCGTGCCAAGTCATGATATCACCAGGGAATTCTCATAGTTCTCAAGGGTTCTCTTTCTATTTCAGCTTCTGTTCGGGTCCTGTTTTCTGCAACTCAGAGCTTTCTCACTTGATTGTGGCATCGACGAGGTTTCTCAGATGCTCCTCGGCATCAAGCTCGCGGCCTTCTATTTGTGATTCACTGGAGAGCTTTGTGCCTCTCTCTTGCGAGCTTCTGTCCTTGTCTGGTGTCTCCCTTACTTGGGAAGGTTTTGTCGACCTATCCGGTTCCTTCTGTCATAAGGAAGCTCAACTCTGCAAGTCCCTGTGGTACTTCGGACTGACAACCCATGTTTCCATTCATGGGGGTGGTTGGTGATTCAACCACCGGTCCTTTCTTCATTGACTGATTTTCTTTCCTTGGGATTCGAAGGAGGTTTGTCATCCTTATCAAGGGAGATTTTGGGGTTATTTGATATATGAAACCTCTCTTATAGTTTTCACATTCTTCCTCTAGTGATATCATGGCCAGTACTTTCAAGGCTTCACCCCTACAGTCAGTTATTGGCAACTCAAACAATAATACATTTACATTTTCCTCATGCATTAGCATGGTAATTCTTATTCTATGATTAATTACAAATTGGGGGAAACATGGGTGTTACAATGGGTGGGTAGGTAGGCCCTTGTCTCCAGATTTTAAACCAGAGCTCTGATACTATGTGTAAGGTCCTTTCTAACAGAACCTAAAATTCATAATTTAAACATAAAATTTCTATCATTATTTCTTTGCAGTTCTATATTCAACAAATTAACAGTTCATGGTTCAACAAAATTCAAAAAAAAAATGAACAACATGATATAAATAACATATTGAGTAACATACACAGCATAGTAAAATAATGAACCTTCATAATGATAATGAACATGTTATAATAATGAACATAAATACCTTTCAAGTGATGTTGTTTCCCCAACTCTGTCTGGCCAAGCTGAATATGAAAGTCTGCCCAAGCTACTCTACCCAATATCTGCCCAAAACTGAACCTTTTCCTCCGAGCCAGCTAGGAACAGAGCCTGTCCGACTCCCTAGCTCTAGGATTCCATAAGGATTCCTGGCCCCCGAGCCAAAAACTCCCAGCAATAGGTGCCCCCTGTCTCAGTCCACCAAACTCCAACAAGTTCCTCAAGCAAAAACCAGTAGTACCCTCTTCCAACAAGCTACTCCAGCCCCCAAACTGACAATACAGTCCTCCCTATGAAAATGATGCTCTCCTCAAAATCCAAAAGTCCCTTTCCCCGAGTGTTTTCCCTTCTCTTATCCTCCTTTCCCTCATTCACCGCCTTCTTCCCTCATTTAATTCTCACCCACCTTATCTCTCCATTAGGTGTCATCTACCTTATCCCCTTTCTCTTTAACGGTTCCATCATCTGATACTTTAAGTCTCCATTTAATAAATTAATAATTTATTAAACTCAAATTCATTAACCAATATTTAATCATGAAATTAATCAATTAATTAATTAAACTAATATACATTAAACAAATATTAAATGAGGACAATTAATTACTTAATTAATTAACTAATATACATTAAAAAATTATTAAATCAGGACAATTGATTAATTAATTAATTAACTAATATACATTAAACAATTATTTAAAATTATGACAATTGATTAATTACTTAGGGTTGTTACAAACTGGATCTACTAAAAGAAATACATAATTACCATTAATTAATACAAATAACCATTGATTCATCATTAAAAAATTTATTGAGAGGAGCAATCAAAGGTAAGGAACTTACCTGTGGTGAAGAACCCATCTTACCTGTAACTCAGTGACTTGATGAAAGTAGTCATACCTTGATCATTGACTTGACAACCACAACCAAAAAAATGGAGGTCGACTCTCCACCCAAGCATAGACTTGCTACTTTAATCGTTAGTAGCATGTCACCCCCGAGCCCTCAATTGAATACTATGCCAGTGAATCCTTAGCCTTGCCCTCTCTATAGTTGAGCCAAAAGAGAAATGTGCAAAAGAGAGATGTACCTTTTCTCTTTCCTTTCCTCCTTATATAAAATCCTAAAACTCAATCCCCATGATTCACTTGAATTATTTATTATATTTTAGGGTTTGTCATAGATTGTCATTACTTATTTTACCATCGCGTAGTCTAAATATTAGACCTTTTGGTGTTTTTACGAGTATATTTTTCGATCAATTTTGCTCGAAATCCAACCAAAAATTGTTGGAACTCCATATTTAAGTGATTGAGTCTGTATAATTCAAATCCCTCGAGGGATTTCAAGGTGTTGAATCCATTTATGCTTTCAAAAATGCAATTTGAATAACAAGAAATGATGATTTTACCAAGATCTGTTTAGCCTGATTCCGATGAAAAAAATCCAAAAAGTGTAATGTTTAGACAATGCCATTTTACCATTACCTCAATTATTTATTTTTCAGTACTTTATTATTATTATTATTATTTACTTATGTATTTGTTCATTTAATAATACCAAGATGGGGATGATCCCCTTAGGATAATTATTGTTATTATTTAATAATAAAACCAGGATGATCCTTTTTAGGATAATGATTATACTTCCTTATTCTTATTTAATTAAATAATAATACTAATAATAATGTGGGGTATGACATTGGGACCCTTACTTCATGGACATGCATACCTTGGAGCTTGACATGTGTCACTTAAAGTTGGAGCTCTTCACATGTGGACCTATCTAGGGGTGAAAACGTGAATATGGATAACACATTTTGGAGTGAGGCATGATGAGGTGGAGAAAAAATTCAACAAAAACTCTTAGTCGTGAGTTCTAAGTTTCTATCCAATGGGAAACGAAAAAATCTCGATCGAAAGATTTAAGCCAAATCTCGGCTGAAATATTTTCTTGGCCGAGAATTTTTGGTCAATCGGAACAATAGATTTTCCTGAAATTTTTAGGAACCTTCAACTTCAACAAGCCTGAACCCCTACAAATTTTAAATTTTATCTGTCAAAACTAATAACAATGGATTCATATTTGAATCTAGTTTGTAATGATACAAGAATTTTGTCTTTCTATTAATAATTTATATTTGTTAATAAATTTTTACTATACTTTATCAATTAAGAATTTTACTGATCTCAAAATCACTTGAAATGAAAATTCAATATCGTTAAAATCTCAATACCAAAAAAATAGCAAAATTCATAGTGCATTTCCTCGCCAAAAGGGTATTTTTTAGTTTTCTTGGTAATGATCACAACAGAAAGGAAATTGGTGCCCAAAGAAATGTGTCAATACAATGCCATTTTTTTCTTTTACTTTATTCCAATAAATAATTAAAAATAATGCGTAGATCTAAAAAATCACAAAATATAGTCTAGACACTAGAAAAACTTGTGTAGATTATGAGCATATATATTGTTTTCCTAACATGAATAGTCATCTTTTAAAAAAATCGATGCCCACGTAGGTAACTCATTATCCTTAACTAAAATAAGTATGTGCAGTTACTAAATAACAAATTTATCCCATTCTATACCCATAATTTTCTATTTTTTCATAAAAAACAAGCTAAAGTGTTACCCATTTCATGTTTTTAGCCCCAATATTAGTTAGGTTTCTTGTTGTGGATATTGTGCAATTTCTTATTGTTGTCCTCCCTCAACTTTCATATAAATAAAAGGAGAAGAGAGTATTTTGATTACTTATTGGGATAACATATGTCTATTAGAGATGTGAGAGGTAGAGCAAACTTGTTTCTTTCATATGTACTCTTTTGCTCTCGTTGTCTTGAGCACTGGGGTTCTTGAGTTGATTCAAGAAGAAAACTAGGATTAGGGTTTTCCCTAGGAACACAAGGGAAGCTAGGATTTGGGAAAAACCCTAGAGGACAAAAGGTAGCACTTATTCTTATTGTTCCTGCAAGAGAAGAAAATTACAACTTTGTGACATTTTGAAACCCTATTACTACTTAGACTGCTTGATGTGGAGAATATAGAGGGAGACTATCTTGTATTCTCTTGTATATTTGTGTGATGCAAGTGTAGGTGCCAAAAAGGACTTGTCAGTGTGTATATTTTCTTATTGTGGATCTTTGGTGGAGTGACTAGTGTAACACCCTATGGTGTGTGCGAGTACTTGATTTGTAAACTGTCGTGGATATTCCACTGGAACAGTTCGTCGCAACATATCTAATAAAATACTAAAATCTTTACTATTAAGGATTTATCCTTTAGATCTCCAGAATATTTAGTTACTGATTTTCTGCTTATTCATGAAATAGATAAAATGTGCAAAATAGTGAACAATAAAATACATTCATGCCATCCACAAATAAACAAAAGATATGACCCCGGAAACCCTATACATGAGAAAACCCAGCTAGAAGGTGAGGTTGTTTTACTATCTTTTCTTTGGTATAGAAATGATGCAAGTATAAAGAAAGAGGCACTCTCTGAGGAGTTTCCTTTGACATGTAGAACATATGGATGCTACAAAATCTCTCCTCCTCTGTTATGCTCACAAAATACCATTGTTAGATGTTCTACTCAACTATGGAACAATATACAATGAAAAAGAATGGAACCCCTTCTCCTCCTAGTGGCCTAGTATTTAACATAGCTCGATATCCATCTAGGGGTAGGTTTTTGACTTCCTCAACCCTCAATTGTGATAGGGTTTTGGAACTTCTAGAATCTTCTTGAAATTACATACGTGGCTAGCCCAATATACATGAGTAACGAGGGATCACGTGCAATCCTCTCATACCATGGTGGTCAACATGGTAGGTCAACTTGCGAGAGGCATAAGTTTTGCGTACGAGCTTCGATTGATGCAATTTTTGCACCGTTGGAAATATCTTGACTCCTCAAAATTGTCTCAGAAGGTTTTGGACCCTAATTTTCCAAATTAGGACCTGCCACTAAAGTGGCCTTGCAAGTTGATTCCTCCATTTTTTTCCACTCTGAAAGGATCAAGATAAATGAAAAGCAATATAATGATATTGTAACATACCCCGTTACCAAACTGCCTTTGATACCAATCTGTAACATCCCCATTACCAAATTGCTCTGATGCCAATATGTAACATCCCAATTTTATTACTGAGCAATGCTACTCCAAAATCAGTGCACAGATTTTACTCTATAACATTAATCTACACAAAATTACTTGAAGTAATGAGCTCAACCCCAAGTTGAGTCATGCCACCAAAACTTTCCTCTTTTGACACAACTTATAACAGTGGAAGTAACTCAAAACAACTGTGCACGCAATCTTACTGAAAACACAACACTATTGTGCACGCAATCTACTATGAACATGTGATCTTTACTATGCGCGCAACCATTCTAGCATCACATGCCAATTCTTTATTTCCCTTGTGCTTGTAGACTACTTCCCTATGTGCACACGTGAATCCAACCTCTTGTGCACACATAGTATTTCCCTGTGCACACAACCATTCTAACCTCGCCTCGGAGAATCATGACCAAAATCATAAGGTTAACATAATAGGAAAACTAACAACAACTATCATACTCATGCACGACTACAAATACTAACTATCAGTGCCACACATACATGTGCAAGAAACATAATACAAAACAACAACAATTACTTATATGAAACAACATACTTGAATTAAACCCATATTAAACACAGATAATTAAGCACACAATAAATGAGACAAGCACATAAAGACACTTATCTTTTATGAAAAGACACCAAGTGTGCAAAAAAATCAGACGTTCCTCCTAGCCATAAACTATGTTGCTCATATACTTTCAACAACAGATCACCCCTTAGTTGGGGCTTAACTCCACCAGGGAAAAAAGGGTTCCTAATGCCAAGCTAAGGTCTAATAATCAACAGAATTTCTCATTCCAAGGTGCCACTACTGCAACTGGCCTACAATATCTCATTCCCCAGATGCTTGTTATACCAAAGGAAGTGTGCCCCTTCTCTGTTCAATAGTCCCTCGGTTGCCCGACTTCCCTTCCAAGGTTCTAGCAACATGTCAGATAGGAATTCTTAGAGCCCTGCAACTATATCCCAACGCACTAGGGAACAATTCCCAGCAAACTCTAACCTGGAGAGAATGCTCACGTGCCTGTCAACCCGCCTCTTCGACAACAAAATTCTCACCTGGAGAGACTGCTCATGGGCCTGACAACCCGCCTCTTTGACAACAAATACCCTTGTTACAATACAAAAAAACCCTTACAAGATTTTCTCTGCAGATAAGGTAATAGTTTTCCTTTCTCCTGTGGTTCAACCTCTTTCTGCACATGAAAAAATCAATGAAATTCCCCAACAAGAATGAGTTCTTCCCTCCAAAACACACTAATCCTAGTAATAAATATTTCATGCCTTAAATTGGACACTTTTCACCTTTAGAACTAACTTTTATCCACTCGGTGACCCGTTCCCATCCCTCGGGAACTTGGGATAGATAAATATCCATAAATTACATTTTTCCAGAAATATCAATAAAATATTCCCTAGGACTTAAGTCCCCCCCTTTCCCTATTTCCGGTGGAGTTAGCCCCTCGTATCTTTTTGTCTTATATGTATGTGTGAAACGATGTGATATTATTAATAACTTGAGTGTGATTACATTTACATGGATAGGTGCATTGGCCTATTCGCATCCCATCTCACCAACCTCATAACCACACATGCTCTCCGGCCTCAACACACACACACACACACACACATATAACTCGGTCTGATGCACAATTCCAAGTAAATCTAGTGCACTTACTCAAGTACACGCAACATTGTGAAATGTGTGCATCCTTCCTTTGATGTGCAACCACGCACACTTACCCAGGTGTGTGCAACACTATGAAATTTGTGCACCCTTTCTTTGATAACAACTCCTCATGCACTACTCAAGTGCACACAAAACCAAAACTTGGTGCTAACAGCTCACCAACCTATATGTACAATTTCAAAGGGTTCGGATTAAGGACATTAAAGATCTAATCTAGATCATACCTCCCCATTTAGGGAGGCTTTTGGTCCCCAAAATATTTATTGAATGAGGTGAGGAAAATTTTCCTCTACCTTCTCCCTAGAGTACCACTTTAATTTGTATGGAAGTTTTCCTTTCAACCCAATCTTCCAAAGGTCATGATGTCCATGTCTTGTAGTTATGGACTGCTTCTGCAAAATTGTGTCATCTTCCAACTATGTCATAGCGTCTGGTGCTAAGTCCTCTATGGAAGGTAGGACCTGCTCCTCCTCCTGATCCAACATGGAAGGCTCATAGAGTTTGAGATTCTCCACATTCACTACTGAGTAAATGTGAATGTATGGGTTAGACTGAGTCTATAGGCATTATCTCCCACCTTTTCCAATACCCAAAAGGACCATACCGCATATCCTTTATCTTCTTACAATTACCCCATAGCCTTTCCTTATTCAGCTATAACCATACTATGTCTCCCACTCTAAATGTTCTCTCTGTTATTTGTTGGTCATGCCTATCCTTGTAATTTTCTTGTGACTTCTCCAATGTCTCTTGTACTTGAAAATGGATTTTCCTGATCTTCTCAACATTTTTTTTTTGCTTTTAATGCATCTCTTGTAAAGTCCTCCCTCACTCCTTCTTGTTGTCCATATACAACATCTAAGGGTGAAGGTGGAAAATACCCAAAGCAAGTTTGAAAATGTGACTTACCAGTAGAAGTGTGGACTAATTTGTTATAAGAGTGTTGTGTATAGATCAAATTTTCATCCCAGGTCTTCGGATGCTTCTGATTGTAACCCTTCAAAAGTTGCACCAAATTCCTATTGACTACTTATGTCTGCCCATCTATCTATGGATGGAATATTGTAGACCTCTTCAACTTAGTGTCCATATTCTCCCAAAATGTAGTCCAAAATGCACTGAGAAATTTGGTATCCCTGTCTAAGATGATGCTCCTTAATATCCCAAAGTGCACCCAGACCTGTTTAAACAACAAGTTTGTTGCTTCTTGTCCCTTGATGGTCTTTTTACAAGGCATTAGAATGCATATTTTGTTGAACCTGTCAACTACCACAAATACATAATCATGTCCTTTATACTTGCTTGGTAAACTTCCCATAAAATCCATGGAAATGCTTTCCCAAGGTCGAGTGGGTGCATGTAAGGGATGGTATAGACCTTGCTTCATGTTGTTGGGCTTGCTGGTACAAAAAAGTATACATTCTCTAATATACCATGCTACATCTTCTTTCATTATGGGCGAATACACATACCTCTGTAAGTTGGCAATTGTCTTCCCAACAACAAAATGCCCTAAAACCTTGGAGGTGTGAGCCTCTTTGATAAGTTGCAATCGTTCACCTTGAGGAACACAAAGCTTATCAAGCTTGTAGAGTAAACCATTATGGAAATTATAGTCAACCTTTTCATCACCTTATTGTTGAAGGAAAATCTCCCTGTGGACAGGTAGATCTCCTCTTGAGAGCTAGAATCTTAACTCTTAAGACAGAAGATGCGTATCGTGGACAATGTCTTCCTTTTAGATCTAGATAAACTAATGTCTGAGGAGGAAGGAGAAAAGAAGTACCTTTTTACCGGTGTTTGTCCCTGCACGGTCTGAGTTGAGCTCCAATCTTAAACTCCTCGATAAGCCCTGTAGACAAACAAAAGTACAAACAACTTCCTACTCTATTGAGATTAGCTCAAAATAGATCTATCTATTAGAGACGAATTCATGTGAGATCAAACACATAATTGAAAGAAACAAGCCAAGCATATTACATTAATGAGAACAGCAATGAAGAAAACTTACAACCATAAATGTGAGTGCAACAGCTTCATCAAATTCTCCTTATCCAAACCCTTGCTTAAACAATCCACATGCAGAATGTTGATGCTCTAAATGACATACCACTCATGAGATCATAAGTTTGGTATAATTCTCAATCTCCCTTCCCCTCCTCCATGGAAACCCCTCATTATATATGATTTGGAGGTTTAACCACCATTGAGAAGATCTCTCATCAGATCCACTAAGAAAGGGATCTCTAAGATATTTGGGGAGAAAATATCTCTTAAGGATTTTGGGGAGGAAATATATCTCAAGGATTTTAAGGAGGAAATATTTCAACCATCCATGAGATCCTCCACCTTCCCTAAAAAATAGGAAACCAAATGTGAGGTGTATCCTCACACTTAATTACTTTCTTTTTCATGAATATTAATAATAATTCATGAGCAATTAATTCTCACACTTAATCAATTCCTTTTCCATGAATATTAATAATAATTCATGTGTACTTGGTATTTTTTCCTTCATGTAATATATCCATCCTCCACATTGACTAGGGATTGTGACATAGGTTATTCCATGGTGTCAAGGTGTATGCGACACTTATACGACACTTAGGGCGAGGTACCTAGGTGTGCAAATTTTAGGTGTAACAGAATGCCCCCTAAAGTGTGAGGTCAGAAGAGAGAATGATGGCCGAAACACTTTACAAATCTTTAAAGAAAGGGTGTAGACTCGGATAACTTGGTAGAAGATGCACACAAACATCCAACAAATATTATGACATGTTTCAAACCCAAGGCAGGCATACCTATGTTTGGGTGATCAAGACTTGCAAGATATGGCCGCCATA
This sequence comes from Picea sitchensis, assembly GCA_010110895.2. Classification (NCBI taxonomy): domain Eukaryota; kingdom Viridiplantae; phylum Streptophyta; class Pinopsida; order Pinales; family Pinaceae; genus Picea; species Picea sitchensis. Next base: position 180,606 of record SNQJ01S0002561.1, on the reverse strand, counting down.
AAATACACTGCAGATCCATAATTATATTGATAAAAGGTATAGCCACCGAAAAATACATTGTGGATCTATACTCCCATGACCTGAACTGATCGTAGCCATGAAGAATACACAGTGGATCTACGAGATGACAAGACCTAGCCACGACCAATACAAAGTGGATCTATGTGACAGTATATGTGTCATTGTTCAAGAGAAACTCCTTCGCAACCTAGGCAAAGTACATATAAGAGTGACAACTCAACCCAAGGTCTTATTACCGATCCCAATGTAGTACGAATCTAACCATGTGAATAGATGTCTTGATGTCGAACATGGCAGAAACCACTTGATTACCGGTCAATGATGTAAACCGTTAACAAGCGCGAGGGAGATCACCATTGATGTCAATGATTCCCAAGGTACTCTAGTACATTCCAGCGAATGTGAATGGATGAGCTAAAGTCGAACATCCGTGGAATCATCCGATCAGAGGTCAATGATGTAAACCCACTGTTGAATGTGAGGAGGCCTGCCATTGAGGCATGCAGGTCCCAAAGTACTAATTGGTTTCTAAATCTAGTTCCCGGATAACGTGTTGAAGTCGACAGGAATAGACTCGTCGCAGGAGGGCCTTGATGTATCCCCCATCAACGACATGAAACATACACAGAGATGTAATTGGTAGATCAAATGAACATGGACTGACATGGGTATTGAAACAAGATATTTGTGATGGATGACTCTCGAGGTGGATACTTCCCTTGAACACTGAGGCACAATAGCAAAAACATGACATGGACCAAAACACAATGATGCAATGGATGTTGTGACTTTCGTCGGGTGACCCAAAGGAGTAAGAAAAAATCAAAGGATTGTTTCAGTGCAGAGGTTCAATGGATTAAGATGTACGCAAAGACAAAGTGCCATGTTCAAGGGCGACTCTAAGAGTTATTGGTAATGTTCTCAAAAATTGCTTGGTTTACTTCTTTCAATTTTTCCCCCATCCAGATAGATGAGTACCTCTTTTTAATTTAGTGAGCTCGAGGAGGGTAACACATGCTCGATATAACTCACCTTCGGTAAGTCCCTCTTCCTTCGTTTAACGAACTGGAAGAAGTAAGGGTTCAGTCCCATATGGGCCTTTCAATGTATGATGGTTTAACGAGTCCAGAGAAGGTAAACTCGAAGGTTTTTCATGATTATAGAGCCTGGAAAAACACTTAAAAGAGAACTCTCTCAGTTCATTTTTCGTAAAGTATTTTGATGAGACCAAAAAAGAGATAAAATATCGCCCAACAGATGTTTTCTTCAAATACTTTAACGAGTGTGAAGAGAACAAGGTCGCTCGATAATCTTTTCATATTTCGAGAGTCTGAAAAGACCTTAAAGGTGACTCCAATGTTGTCCTTTTTCGTAATGTTAGTCTCGCGAGGCCGAAAAAGAGATAAATTATCACTCGAAAGACACCCTTTCAAACCTTTTAATGAGTGGGAAAGGAAGCAAGATCACTCGACAATCTTTTCATGTTTAAAGAGTCTGAAAAGAGCTTAAAGACAACTCCAGGGGGTTCCTTTTTCGTGTATCCATACAGGTCCGAAAAAGAGATAAAAGTTTACCCGGATGCATTCTCATGTATTTACGAGCATGAGCAAGAACAAAGACTAAGCTCAGTATGCCCCTAGCTTGAAAAGCTAGTGGTTTAACTCCAGAATGATCATCAAAGGCTGGAGACATGCCCTCCAAGCTTCAATTCATTCACCGATTTTGAGGTTGTCACCAATTTATCTAGTAGATGAGAAAAAAGGAGAAGGGTGGATGAAAAGAAGGTTCAAGAGAGGTGACTATTTCATTTTTAACAAGCTTGACATAGGAAAAGAACTATGCTCGGGGCCTCTATTTCATTTTTTGACGAGCTTGCTACAGAGAAGAAAAACTATGCTCGTGACCTCTGTTTCATTTTTTAACGAGCTTGCCACAGAGAAGAGAAACTATGCTCGTGACCTCTGTTTCATTTTTTAACAAACTTGCCATAGAGAAGAGAAACTATGCTCGTAGACTTAGCTTGATCATGTCTTCCAAGAGAATAATTCTCTGGAAGGACACCATGTCAAGGGACAAAACTCGATCATGGCTTCCAAGAGATATTCGATGGATGGAAGATAATCACTCGGGAAGGAACACATGTCAAGGGTCACGATAGGGGTAAGGAGATCAGGGTCCAATAACCCTACCGAAGAAATCACCATGTCAACTACTGGATCCAAATCATCAGAAATCGAAGGCATGGGACATGATGGAAAATCAACATTAGGAGGGGAGATAGAGGGTATATCTTCTTGAATTTCTTCACGAGGGGGAAGAAAAGAGGATCGATGATGGTTATTATCCCAAGGTAGCACGTCAATGCAAAGCATTTCTGGAATAGGTTCGTTAGAAGGAAAAGTTGGGGAAATGTAGTCGATCATAGACGACAAGGAACTCAACCATGATTGCATCGAGGAACTATCAGGTGCCAATAGATGTTGGTCATCCGATGAGGGAGAAGCGGATTGGATAGAAACATATGATGTTTTGGCTGGACTAAGTGGCACGGTGTCACCTAGTGCATCAAATTCCAACGGACAAGATACAATCCAAGGGTCAGATGATTCCAAAGATTGATAAGCCACGGTCGAAATCATATCGACGGTGGCAATATGATGTGTAGTCGGTGGAAGTGGTGTAGGGAAGGTACCCATGAGGCTAGAATCTTTTAGTAAGCCAACACCAACGCTTTCATACATGATCTTGCGGTCTCCCAAGAAAGGAATATTGTTGGTAGTGGGAGCGCAAGCATCGATCGTGCAGAAATCCAACTGATCAACAGTGACAATTTTTCCCTGATGAGGAAATTGGACACATCGAAAAACTAACGAGGTGACGAAAGTCATAACATAAAACCAAATTCTTCCAAGTAACAAGTTGTAATCAAGGGGAGCATCGACCACCTCGACATCAACAATAATAGTTTTTCCACCCAATTGGATGGGCAGGGACTATAAAATCCCATGGGGATGAAAACGTCGCCCATCGAAGGCGTGTAACATCGTTGGGGATTTGTTAAGTGCGGGTGATTTTAAACCTTTCCAACATGCCAAAGACATGACATAAGTTGAGGATCCCTCATCCAGAATAGTTCGATGGATTTGTTGATTGTGAACAACAACATCAACTTGGAAAGCAAGTTGGTGAGAGATTCGAGACGCATAATTGTCAAGGCTAAAAATGATATGGTTGGATGACTCAGGATCAACAGTGCTAATAGTGGCCAAGAGCGTTCTACATTGACTGGGACAGTGCTGTAGAACTTCTAACACAAACATAGCACACCGTGCTTGAGCCAAATCTTCAACAATGTTGTAGTTCTGGGTGGCACGTGAACTAGGATTAAAGGTAGCTTTACGTATAGTTATCTTGGGAGGGCATAAGATAGAGGCGAACACGGATTTCTCAATCTGAAGTGGTCCAGATGGAGGATTAACCGATGGAAGACTAACAGAGGACGATGATGGATCCGGTAAAGTACCGGTACCGTTAATGTCTTTTCCTTTGTCAGGGTTACCTGGTGTGTCGTATGTCTTAGAGTGAGTGGTCAAATTAATCCCATTAAACATATAAATATGTGCACTCGATGAGGCCTCATCATTAGGATGGCTAGAACTGCCCCCAGGAGAGGGAGTTTCAACAACCATGGATTGTCGCTGTGGAAAAGGTTGAGTAAGCATAGCGGGTTGTGACTTTCCTTGGAAAATTTTGGCCACTTCATTGTGAAGTGGATATTCTTGAGTGTAGTGATCGTCACCACAAAAGATACACGGGAATTTCGGTTTCCGTTGTGTTTTCTTTTCAATAGCAGGTGTTTGATTTTTTGGTTGTTCATTGTTATTTTTTGATTTATTCTTTGTCTTCTTCTTACCTTCGGATTGTTGTGAAGGGGCAGATTGAACTACATTCACCTCAGAGATCTGAGTTTGGGGGGAGGTAGAGGAGGGTGTAGTCGATTGGGAAAAAGATTGAGTTTTGACAGAACCGATAACACCATCCGCATGAGATGAGGATGACGGTTTAGATGGATCGGTGTTAGCTCGAGCAACATTCGGGAGAAAATCATACAAAGTACCAGATTGTGAATAAACCAAATCTAAGTACTGAGCCCGAGCGATGGCTTGTTCCTCAGTGACTGCGCCACCCATAGCGACATGGCGAGCGATCGGGGGTAAAAGTAATTTAGTAAACCATTCTGCCAATAGTATATCAGGAATGACTGCCTTGATCATCCTTCATCGTCCCCTCCACTCATGAATATGGTCAAAGATATGCACAGAGTCAGTTTGACGAAGGGAGGTCAAGAGTTTAGTACCTGTCTCGTAGCGAATAGGTAGTTGAAAGTGCGTGAGGAAAGACATGGCAAGGGAATTGAAATCATGAAAAGAAGCATGTGGTAGTTCAATATACCACTTTGGCGCCGAGCCTGTAAGTGTTCACTGGAAAAGACAAAAATGTATAGAATCATCCATGAGGGAGTTTGATAAACACCACAAATGGAAAGTCATCACATGGTTGTTTGGATCTTCGCCAGATTTTTCGTCAAATTTTAGAATATCAGAAGGAAGTTTAGTTGGAATGACTGGCCAAACCAGTGAATGAAAAATAGGATCATTAGTTAACCGAGACAGGTCTGGGAGATCCAGAGTCGCAAGAAAATGTAGTTGTCGGTTAATTTGCGGATGATACTGGTGCGGCATAGGAACACCAATAGGACCATAAACTGGGTTAGGTGGATATTTGTAACTGGTATGTCCTCCTACATACGGTTGTTGCTAGCCAGGATAAACAGGATTCGATGATGGATGAGAAACATTTGCATAACCCGGTGGGTTCTAAGCATTATAGGCCGGTTGATTTGCTTGACCATGAGGAGGATACACATTCTTCCCTTGAGAATGGTAAGGAGTAGATCCTGGAGGCAGATACACATTAGACTGATGAGAAGGATAAGACTGTGGTCCCGGAGAACTCCAGGTGGTGTTTGGGATGCCGCTTGGATAAGGTTGTCCGTAAGATGTTCCGGAAGGAACAGGATTTGACACTCCTCCTAGTGGATTATGAGATGAGTTCCCCCCAACATGGGGTTCAATGAAAGTGCCTCCTGAAGATACTCCCCAGGATTGTGAAAGGTTTCCAGTAAACGAAGGTTTCCCCCCTGCCAGCAGTGGATTTACAACCGGGGTATGACTAGAAAACGGAGGGTGCCCTCTAGGAGGAGCATGAAAAGGAGGTTGTCCCCCAGGAGGGGTAGGCCCACCATGGAAAGGTAGTCCTCCGGGAGGGAAAGGTTCGTTAGGTGGTGGTTTCCCTCCAGTCAGTTGTGTTGGGCTAGCAGGGGTCTGCATTCTCGGCTGAAAAGATGTCTCAGCAGGATCGTGTGGAACATGAGGAGTTGTAGAGTAAAAGCTTGTAGAAACGGGGGTAGAGATTGAAGTGCCTTGGAGATGAGTAGAGGTGATGAGTCCAGCATTAGGATGGACTTGTGTTGGTGTAACAGTAGGTTTAATAACCTGATCGACTGGGTGATTCATGGTTTGAACGGATGGTCTTGATTCACTAGGAGGGTCATGAGGATGAAAGGGTTGTCGAAAAGATTCAAAATGTTCATAGAGATCGCGTCCCGATGAAGTCCTCCATATAGAACGAGCAGATGTGGGATTGGTATCTACTGCGGTGCTAGGAAGGACACGAGTCCTATACTCATCACCAAAGATTGGTTCTGTGGATCCCATATATGTTTCGGTAAAAATCCTCTCCAGTAATCGTGGGACCTCTTCGTCTATGATATTCCCAAGGGAGTCTAAATGAACCAAAAGTGGTTCGAGAGAGGTTACCGACACAGATGTAGTGGGATTTTCAACCATAACCAAAGAACCTTCTGAGTTATCTAACGGAGCAGTAATAACACTTCCAACGTCAAATTGATTTTCTACCTCTCTACGGTAGTTGTCTTCTGGAGGGTTAGGAGGTAAAGGTTGATAGCCTTTTGGAGGCAGCCCTTGCATCCTATGTGATTGACAAAGACCTTTATCATCTATGGGCTCAATTGTGGAGAATAACAGAACACACTGAAAATATAGGGCCAACTAACAAAAAGAAACAACATACGCTAATAAAATCTAGAAATCAACCAAGTAAACAAAACTTCTCTCAATGATTGTACTAGTTGGTGATGAAATCCAACGTCGTGTGATCAAGGTGAGAAGGGGCTAGGATATGGTGGAATAGTTACAATGATGACCTACTTAACGAACTTTCACCTTGGTGCAAGCTTCCACACAAGAATTGTGGATTTACCCTCCAAGGAGCCCGAGTGAGTTTGACCCATGTCTATTCCAGGTACAGTGAGACTTCCCTTCACCATCACCTTGTGTAAGTACCTAAAGATTATGGAAACTAAAGACACCAATTCGTAGTGAGTCCCTGGGCAGGTACATTCGACAGTCCGATCCGAAACGTATGGGCAGGATAACAAGTCTGAAATCAACCCGAGAGGCTCCCACACATAATCGTGGGTATACCTCTAAGTGACCCGTAATATACGATCCAACCACTACAAACAGTTGAACCATGAAGGGATAATCTCTGTAATTCACCCGAATGCGTCCTCGTGCGTAACCCCTATGTGAGAGGGGGATCCCAGAAAACCAATATGACAATTGGATTTGACTCTCCCTAGCTCAGGATGCTAATGTTTGTTTTGAAAACTTTGGAGAGTTGTACTCATAGCCTAATCCAAAGTGCTAACCCTAGTCTACTGTTGGTGGAAGATCCTAAAAACAAAAAAGTTCTAGATAGTTTTTTAATTAACGTTCATTTTACAGTTGTTCTTTACTCAAAGGGTGTATGAAAGTGAAACTGGTGGAATAATGACTCAATTCCCAAAAAGATGCATAAAAGATGATAAGAAATCATTTCTTTTCAATGAATGCCTAATTAAGGGAAAGAGAAAGAGTCGTTTTCACTATCAAACACTAATATGAAATGTCCTCAATCAATTTGTTCTCAATCAAATTCAATGTAATGCTGAAACATT
>SNQJ01S0002561.1:132051-165283 GCA_010110895.2 Picea sitchensis | reverse complement strand
GGGACGGAGGGGTGAAAAATGTTTTCATGGTTGCAATCACTATCATAAGGTGATATTAAGATCCATGCATGCCATAATCTTGTAGGATTTGGAGGTATGCAAGTCCAAGAGCCTCTCCACCACACCTAGAATGAATTGTTGTAAGTCTATTTTATTTAATCTTGAGTGTTTTGGGTTGGATTCTTGAGAGTACTGTGAGTTTGTGATTTTCTTACCTCATTGTGAAGGTGGTTGCGTTGGTTGGATGCATAATCAACCCTTGGTGTGATTTCCCCCTTGTTGATACAAGACTAGTTCACAGGATCTTGTTGGAGACTTATTCATGGGAGCTAGAGCACAATGAGTTCAACCCTTTAACTTCTATGAGATAAATATTACAAGCATTTTTTATTTAAGTATTTAACTGCGCATTTTATTTGGATTATGGTATAGTTGCGTGTTCTCTATGGATCCACAACATGCCCCTTATCTTATGTACTTGCTAGATTTTATGCATGTGCTTAAATGATTCTAGATCTTGCCTACTTTGAAATATATGGTCTCATGTGTGTGTGTGTGTGAATTGGGTTTAGCTCAAGTGGTTTGTGTTGAGGGGTGTCTCCCCCCCCTCCCATCCAGGTTCAATTCTCGCAAGTGACATGTTTGGCTCTTAAATGAATAAGCTATCAAAAAAGCCTTGGCTTTCTACAAAAATCTGGTTTACCCTGGATACCATCCTCGTAATGAGGGGAAAATAAAATAAACAGAGGTTATAACTCTGGCCTATAATGTAATCATAATCCTATAATATTTTACCCTCGACCCTTACTTTAAAGTTGTGACTAAGCAAGATATTGAGATCAAATTTCTTTGAGAATGAACATCATTGTGTAACAAAAAATCAACGGTAAATACTAATTGGAATCCTAATTCTATTTTCCTTTTCTTTTCAAATATCATCATTAGAATATAAAAATTGTTTCAATTCTGGAAAAAAAATTATATATTGGGAGGCATTTAGACATGACCAGAAGTGCATGCATTCAATGATTGTTCTTTCTTTTCCTAGTATGTGGTCTCTACAAGAGTCTAGTTGTAAAATAGTTGAGGTTTGCATTGTCCAGTTGGTAATTGTGAGGCTTGGTTATATATATATATATATATATATATATATATATATATAAAGAGAGAGAGATTAGCATGTTGCATATGATGTTAACTAAATATGGGTGCACATAATGGAAATTTGCAGTCGTAACATCCATTGCATTCTTGGCTTCAAGTTAATGTGTATCAATTAATCAAATCAATTTGTCATAGAATTAATGTTGATTTCTCTTAATTAAGAATACATACTTGGTATCATTTCAAATGTGTGGTATTATTTATAAATCTTAAATTTTATTTTGTTATGGAGGTTGCATCTAGTTACTTCATTATAGTATTAATTGCTAGTAGTCTCAAAAAACAGGGCTTATAATATTGATCGTCAAGTTCGTCAAGTTTTATTGTGATTATTTTTGTGAAATTTTAAACTTAATATAGTTGTTAAATTTATTTTTAATTTAGTCTAGATGGACATTACTTGATGATTTTAATTGTCATAATAGATAAATGATAGTATTATTGCACCTAGTTTCATTATGCGTGATTAATGGATCATGTAAGGTACTTGGCTAGAAGGGCATGGGAACCCTCGCCCAAGTCTTCGAGGAGACGAAATTTGGGGTTGCTCTGACACCCAAGAGTTGCACTAGTATGCCAAGTGGGTGCCTTGGGCATGCGAACATGCCACGGGGCTTTCCCAAGCAAGAGGCAAAGCATGGGGCAAAAGCGACCAAGAGAATGGGAGTGTTGGGTCAAAAGACGAATTGTCTTGGCAAGGCAGACACACAAGGTTGGGTGCATCGGTCCCAAGGGATGTGAAGGTTGACGAGTGCACAGATTCATGGGTGCATTGGTCTGCGAAGGGGAACAACACACCCAAAGAACGTGATGGTTCGCGAAGGTGATGTTTGGAGTCCATATAAGAACAAAAGGCACACAACCAAGAAGGCATAGTGAAGAGAGGAAGATCAACACCAAGGGTTCGAAGGCATATTTGGAAAAGGAGGGGCAAGCTCTCTCAAGGATCCAAGCCGCTCCACATGGGAGGACTTGTGTTGCCTTGAGGTGATTCTGTGGATAAAGTTGGGGTGATCTTCTCTGGATTGAGTTTAGCAGCAGGTAGGGCGACTTTGGAGTTTTGGGAAATCTTGTCACAGGTCTAGGTGAAGCATGCTATGAGACGAAACTGCAAGTCTATGTGAAGTCTTGTGACAGAGAAGAGAGAGTGAGTCTGTCGTGAGTGCATGTTTGGGGTGCACTGTAGGAGTTGCAAAATTTGTTGCAACGAACGAGTCTTGGGGTGACGAATATATGTATGAGTGTCTTGGTGAGGTGAGGTGAGTTGTATGACTATGTCCAAGTTGTAAATCAAGCTAGTAGTGCTCATATTATAATTGTTTCACAATAACAAGACTTAGTTGAGTGTTAGGCACATCTTATGTCACCAGCACTATATATGTATGTCTCTTGTTTGTTTCACAAGTGTTCTCTTTGTTTCACATGTTCATGGATGTATGCTTAAATTACTAAGTGTTAATTTGTTAACAAATCATCTAAGTATACAAGTGAGTTGCACTAGAGTAGGAGTGTGACTCGCCTGTAGCCCGAAATAGAGTATGGGTATACTCTAGGTGAAGGGGTGTAGTCCAAACAAAGTATCCTTGGCACTACCAAGAAGCCAAGTGAGAACCGTCACAGTGTCACACGCCCTCATGAGGTGCACAATCGTAATATTTAAGCATGCATCATGTGGGGACGTGACAGATGGTATCAAAACAAATTTGGCTCTTCACCACTACTGCAATCAGAACAATGGTGCTGAGGTGCAGAGATATTTTATGTGCATACCTTATGATTGGTTCAGTAAGGTGGACTGACCTTTCGCAAAAACAGTGTAGGCGCAGACTTGTTTGGTTTGATTTGCGATGGAAGTAAGTGCAACACCTATCTGCACACCTTGAGAATACTAGGTGAAGAGTTTTTTTATGAAAAAAAGCACTTGGGAAAGGAGGATGAACGTAGGACTTGTCACATATATTATCGTAGAAGTGATCGCAGTAATGATCACAAAGGTGATCGCAGATGCTAATCGCATAAGTGATCACGAACTAGAGCATTTCTGGGTTGTGCTGAAGTGGACGCACCTTTGTGCAAATTTAGGATAGGGTAGGTGGCCATGTGACGAGTTGAAGCACTTGGGTGATTTGGGCGATTTGATGTGACCTAGAGTAGCTTTATAGAAAGGAAGTTGGTTGGGCACATTTTCATCATGACATTTTTGTGTCGTACATCACCGAGAATAGTAGTTGAGTTGAGCTAGGTTGTTATACGAGTGGGTCGACCACAACATTTGAATGAGGTGACTCTTCATAGAGTTATGATCTTCAAGTAGCAGCGGTATGACTTACCAGTCAGGCGATGCGTGCATGGTTCCTTGAAGCGAAAGTAGTCAAGGTGCGGAGATGGCAGGACATTGGAGATGAATTCGGCTATTTGCATAGGAAGTTTGGGACTTAGATGTATTTCTGAAGTGGACGGGCGGACTCAGTGTTGTATCATAGTAAAGATGTTATGCAAGTTTGTGGATCTACAAACAGTGATTGAGGGGAGTTCATGCAGAGAGTCGGTGTCTTAGGTTAGTGCAGACCCTGGACAATAGACTTGAACCATGGGTGTAACCAAAAATTCCATTGGAAAGGTATGGTTTTGAGTTCTTTCATTTCATGTGTTGTAGTGAGTTATTTGAAGGGGAGTTAGATGACTTGGTGGTTCAAGTATAATTTGTTTCCATGGTGAAAACTAGAAAACTTGAGGGTGGCTTCAGTGGTGCAGATTCAAAGAAGTCATGTAGCAGTTGGGACGCCTTTACTTGGGTGAGTATGCGGAGAGCTTGGGGTGACCTACTTGGACGATTCTTGTGGTGGACTTAGGTATATTTAAATGAAACTATGGAGGTGACTTGAAGAGTTTTCAAACTCTTGAATGAGTTGCCCTGGAGCATTGGTGCCCTAGAAATATGTGTTGAGTCATACAGTGACTTGACAAGTCGCGATGATAGTGTCATAGTTTGGACACTTGTAGAGGTGCAAGGCAATTCCGTTCTAGGAGATGGATGGAGTTAGCAACGAAGTCAACCAAGAATTGTTGGTAGTCAACCTAAATAGGAAGAACACAAACCAAGTGGCTTGGGTGGTGTTCGCTCGCCTTTGGTATGAGACATTGGATGAAGCATAACGTACCTTGGTGACTTGCAAATGATTATGTGATGACTCAGAGATCTGGAGTGAGTCATTTGTTGAGGTTGGTAGAATTATTGGTTCGAACATGCCAAGGCATGGGAGTTCTTTGAGGTGACAGTTCATTGGGATGTTTTGAGGAGTGTGGGTGCATTGGCCACACTCATCCAAGATGTTGAGTTGCAGAGAGGTGACTCGACAGAAGAAGGTGAGTTGAGGACTTGCCTTAGGTTTGGTGGATTGTGTGGACAGACAGATTGTAGCATGAAGAAATTACTTGGACATGGGTGTTTCTCTTGATTTGAGGAAGTATGGTTGAGGGTGAAGCCTAACCATTTCAAGGCATGGAGAGGTAGACGCAACAACACGACCAGGTGATGAAGTAATGGGGAAAAGGAAGTTTGGACGTGCAACCAACTCTTGGTGCAGATGGGATGTTTCTTATTTGAAGATGCAGAAAAAGATGGGGAGAATCCATCCAAGGAAGCTAGACTTGTGGACTTCATCGCAAGTTGGGTTGCAAGGGCAAAGTTGGTTGGACGTGTAGATACACAGTGATTCCCTTGACTCTTCACAGACTTGGATGCAATGCATACCATGTGTGGTTGTAGCATATTGGCTAACTACACCATGAGGTGGGAAGTGGAGTCAAGTTGTAGCAGATGACTTTGTTTTGAGGTGACTTCATAGTGCAACAATGTGAGGGGCTACCTTGCCTTGGTATGAGGTTGTTGTGCAGATGGACTGAATTGTGGAAGGAAGTGACCAAACTTTGGGCATGTTGTGCATTCTCAAGGAACAAATGTGATAGTTGAACACTTTGAGAGTTAGTGCATAAGAGCATGACTAAGAGATCGAAGTATGGGTGTGTTAATAGGTTCAAGTCAACACTTAGACATTGTGGAGGACCTCCTTGACAAAGATTGGATGATGGCGACAATAATAAGGCAAGGGTGGACACTTGCCTTAGTCTTTGGCGTTGGATGGAGTGACAGAGATGTAGACTAAAAAGACTAAGTTCAGGCATGGAGATGTGCATTTGAAGCACTGGATGCAATGGTTGGACTAGCTACCCAACTAGCATAGGAATTGAGGTTAGCATTGTGTGGAGACATGATAGAGTTGGTTGAAGTATGGGCACAACAGTGAGATCACAAGAGTTTAACACTTAGGAATTCTTGAATTTTTTATTGAGGTTGCAGCAATGACATAACGAAGAGTGATCGTCGCAGTAGGACAGTGGCATCTTTGGCATTGCAGACAAAGTTGGGGAGGAGACATCCTTCTATCGTAGCAGACATATTGGTTGCACACAACTTTGGGCAGAGAACAATATTGGTGGTTGCGTGAGGTTGTGAATGATTGCAGTGCAAGTTGGAAACTTGGGGTTTCCACTTTGGCATAATTTGGCATTTCCATTTGGCACGAAATTTGGGGTTTCCAACAAACTTAGCTACGATGGGAGCACAAGTTTAGGCAGAGACTTGGAGATCACATATTTTGTGGATGTTTTCAGGGACAACAATGACTTGAGGTGGGGGAGGATGTAAGGTACTCGACTAGAAGGGCACGGACACCCTCTCCCAAGTCCTCAAGGAGACAGGATTTGGATTTGCTTCGACACCCAAGAGTCACACTAGTTGGGAAAGTGGGTGCCTTAGGAACACAGACACGCCACAGGGCTTGTCCAAGCATGAGGCGAAGCATGGGGCAGAATCGACCAAGGGAAGGGGCGTATCGGGTCAAAAGACGAATTGGATCTACGAGGCACATGCACAAGATTGGGTGCACCAAAGAGGTCGGGGTGCATTGGCATGAGAAGCATGCCCAAGGTTGGGTAGCATCGATCCCAAGGGACACAAAGGTTGATGAGTGCATGGGTTCATGGGCGTGTCAGTCTAAGAAGGGGCACATCGGTTTGTTTGGGCGTGTTGGTATGTGAAGGGACACGAGGATTCACGAAGGTGATGTTTGGAGTCCATATAAGAACACAAGGAACGCAACCAAGAAGGCATAGTGAATATAAGAAGATCAACACCAAGGATTCGGAGGAATATTTGGACAAGGAGGGGTGAGCTCCCTCAAGGAGCCAAGTCACTCCACATGGGAGGACTTGTGTTGATTTGAGGTGATTATGTGGATAGAGTTGGGGCGACCTTCTTTGGATTGAGTCTAGTGACGGGAAGGGTGACTTTGGAGTTTGGGGAAGTCTTGTCGCAGATTTGGGTGAGGCATGCTATGAGACAAAACCACAGGCTTGTGTGAAGTCTTGCATCAGAGAAGAGACAGAGATTTTATTGTGGGTACATGTCTGGACGCACCACAGGAGTTGCAGAAGTTGTTGTAACAGATGAGTCTTAGGTTGACGAATTTGTGTATGAGTGTCTTGGTGAGGTGATGTGAGTCGTACCACTCTGCCCAAATTGTAAACCAACCCAATAGTGCTACCTTAATGCCTATAACAATGTTTTTTTAAGTGAAATTTTGTCAGTTTGGATTTTCTTTTTTGAAGAAATTTAGGCTAATTTATTTTTTTTAGATTTTCATTAAAAATAAAAAAAACTTGGAGCCTAATTTATGATTAGGCTATGCATACACTTATATTTTTCTCCTAAATATAAATATTTTCCATAAACATATAATAGTTTTTTTTAATATTTTTGTCAAATAAATGATTATGCATCCCAATTTTTTAGGAATACTTGTTACATATGAATGATTAGTTAATAGTAATTAATATTAGGAAAACCATGAATTTTCAATTGAAGTCATGTAAATTTATGTAGGAAAAGAAAATGTTTTTAACGCTTGTATTATTTTTTTCACTTCTTTCAACATGTAGGTAGTATATCATGTTGTATACTAGTGTCTAGAATTTTTCTATGGATTTTTAAAGATATTTTCCATTGCAATTTCTTTTTGTTGTAAGTTTCCTCTAATTGATATGAAAAAATGTTTTTTCTCTAAATATTCTACTATGAGATTTTTTTGTTAATTATTGTCAATGATGCATATGTGACATTAATGAAATGGAGTTGATGCCAAATTTTAAAGGTAATAACAAGAAAAAATTTGAAACTCGACCCTCATTGAGAACTCGGCCCTCCTCAACACAAACTCTGCCCGACAAGAAAATGGTAAGGCCCAACCAAGGAAAATGACCCCCAACAATAGTAATTTCAACCTCTACAAGAGAACTCGGTCTCCTTATGTCAATGGCAACCTCACAATGTAAGAACTCGACCCCTATCCACAAACTCAATCTCTACTCAAGAGAGATATGATTTCCATAAACCCCAAATTGCCACCAAAAGGTAGATCAAGCTCCTCAACAATGGAATCCAAATGGAAAACATGAATGGTCTTCTCAATCAATGGCTAGGGTGGAATCTTTCACCACTTAAACCTTATTAACTAGGGTGAATCTCTCACCACTGAAACCAATCCAAACTAGGGTTTACTCCAAACCCCCAAAGGCTCCAAGAACTCCAAATCAAATAAAAAATATCATCAACATAATGAAAGAATGAGTTCTCATCTTTCTTTGATACCCATTTTCCTATTTTCCCCTCAAGTGACTTTTTAATTTATCTTTAATAAAATCACTTTATTAATTTATTAACATTTTTACTCCCAAAAAACGATTTATTTGACTTAAAAGCATTTATGGGCATTGGAAGTCACTTTATTATCATCTCAACATTTAGAGCTTTTCATCCCGGTTCCAACGAGCTATTACACCAAGGTACCCCTCTTAAATAATTTATTAAAATAACAACCTTAGTGCAATCCATTAAATAATGCTCATTAATACTCTCAAATTACATGAATGATCGAAATGTGTCAGAATCAGAATTTGGTTGTGTAGATGTGATCTTGATGATAAAAGATGATAAGTGAACCTTTGAGAGCATCATATAACTCCTCTAAACGCCATGAACTCGTTGGTAACATCAAATCACCCCTCTGATCAAGCTGACACAAGCCCATAAAGACATCTCCAACTACAGAGCAAAGGAACCCCAAAATGGGGACATTACAATGAACACATTTGCTCATTTACTCTTTGTTGATGATGTACTACCTTTTTTCAAATGGCACAAACATTGAGGGGAGAATGTTTTAAGAGATTTTATTGTTGTATGTAAATTCATTGGTATGGAAGTCAATGTCCTGAAGTTTGCAATTTGTTTTAATGAACTAAGAGAGGAGAAGGAACAATGTTTACAACATTTTACCCCTTTTAGGACACTGGAGATGCAGGAGGGAATACAGTATTTAGGGTTCATTCTCAAGCCCAATGATTATGGTAAGAGAGATTGGAGTTGGCTTCTAACCAAGTTTGAAAGGAGAATACACTTCTAATGCAATAGATGGCTCTCCAAGGGAGGTAGACGAACTCCAATGAAACTTGTCTTGGAAGCAATCCCAAATTATTGGCATTCTCTAGCCCACATTCCAAAAGGTGTATTGGTGAAGATTAGAAAGATTGGGGAAGATTAGGAAGGTAAATGTACCAAGAAGACTATTGTGTTTATGTGGCTAGCATTAAAAAACAAGGTTCTAACCTAGGAGACGTTACAAAAACGAAATAAGCAGGGACCTAGTTTTTGTATACTATGTAGGAAAAGGGGGAAAATATATCTCATCTATTCATTATGTACCCTTATGCTCAGCGATAGTGGAAAGATGCAGGTATTGGATCGGACAACATAACATATGGAATGGTGACTTTGTTGATGCTTGCCTAAAAGTCTTGTTTCAAAAGCAAGAGTTGAAGGGGATCAAAGTTATTCCTTTTCTAGTGTAATGGGTTATCTGGATCGCTCAAAATGCTCTAATTTTGTATAACAGACAGATACCAACCTTCCAGGTTTTTGCTCAGGTATGTGTTATATTCCAACACTGTAGAACGTCTTAGAAGGAAAATATCCCAAGGTAAACAAGGGAGCTCCTAATTGACAAGACATTCCCTTAGGGATTTTTCGATGGGGCGTGTCAAGGGCCTAATAGCACTAGTAGTTTGAGAGGTATTATATGTTAATATTATGGTAGTTGCGGGAGGTATTTACCTCAACGTGTGAACTTGACGAGAATAGAAGACTCCGGGAAGCAAGAGAAACCCTAATGAGTTGGCTAATAATCCTAGAAGCCTTGTCGGCTCAAGAAGATAATTTATATTAGGTTATTAGCCTCCAAGAGAAGAAGTCAGCCATAAATAATAATAATATACTGAACAGAGACTTATCCAGAAGGAGAAGTCAGCCCCAACAAAACTGGCAGAACCACTATAAATACAGGGTGCCAGTTCTCATTTGTAGCATCTCAGAATTGCAGTTCCTAGTTTTGGTGCGCACTGCAGTTGCAGTCTTGTGCACAGGTTTGGAGGAGAGTTGTTGGTGCAACTACAACAGAAGCAAGTTTTCAGTATTGGCTTGAATATCTGTTGGCTAGGGTTTGGGACTATCTGATCAGTCTTTTGTGTTGCGCTATCCCTCGAGAGAGGTGCGCTACTCTTTGTTTGGCTATCTAGCCTAGGGTTTGCTTCCAGAGGAATTCTCAGTCAAGGTTAAGGTGCTCGGAGGGAGGCTTCAGCCTATGGTTGGGTGACGAAGGTATCATCAATGGTAAAACGAGCACACCATCTTCTATATTCTAACAGGTTATGGGCCCACACCCCTTTAGTCAACCTAAAACGCTGGAAGGAAACATAGCCACTAGATATTGAGCTCGTTAAGGAACTGTCGCTAGGGTTACTAGCAGGAGCAATTTCCAAAAGCACTGCAGCTAGGGTTACTAGCAGGTGCAGTTGCAGAAACCCTAAACCTCTTGTTGAGGCACCTTAAGTGAAGGGATTGACCTAATCTCCAGATAGATCAGTGCGCCCTAGCCCAACACATCTCCTGGTACTCTTAGAAAGCCAAGACGTGAAGTTTGAATTTCTGGTCAAATATAGGGTTTGACCAAGTCAAGCAAGCCATGACGAACTCTATGAAGTCTGAGAATAAGTTAGATGGAGCCTCTAACTTAAGAGCATGAAGACAAGGATTGACCTCATCTTTGCTAAGAATAAAGTGTTGGATATTGTGAAAGGAAAGATCGTGAAGCCAGAGTTTAAAGAAGGAGAAGAGAAAGAACCGCAAAATGTTGCAGCTATGGAGAAGTTCAAAAAATGTTGACATCAATGCCATGAGTATCATAGTGGATTCCATAAAAGACCACTTGATACCCTACATCTCCCATCTTGACTCATCGAAGAAGATGTACGATGCCCTAACAAATCTCTTCTCAGTAAAAAACATTGGACAAGTTATGAGTCTAAAGAATGAGCTCTGTAACATGAAGATGAATGACGATGACAACATAACATCATACTTTGTAAGGATCTCCCAGTCAAGAGATTCACTACAAGCTATTGAAGAGATCACTTCAGAAAAGGAATTGGTGAACATAGTACTCAATGGTCTTCCCAAGACATGGGATGCATTTGCTACAAGCATGAACACAAGGAAAGAGTACCCGACATTTGAAGAACTTTGGACTTGTTGTGCTCAAGAAGAATCAAGGATCAATGCAAAAGAGAAACCCCAAAAGAAGTACGATGATCAAGCCTTCACAACAAGATTCAAGAACTTTAGGAACAAAAGGAAGTTTGGTTCAAGGAGGAAGCCAAATCAAGGGAAAGACATTTCAGAAATACAATGCTTCAACTGTCAAAAGTACAGTCACTATAGGAATCAGTGCCGAGCTAAAGAAAAGGAAGGAGAAACACAAAGCATCGATTGTCGAAGAAAAGGAACCTACAAAGAAGACTAAGCAGGATGGAAGAGACTTCTTCTACTAAAAGGTAACAACACTCTTCTTATTTCTTGTACATATCTTGTTTGCATCGTCTCTGTACATATCTTGTATATCTATCTCTTGGAAAATAATGTGTTCCAAGAAGAACTATACCTATGGAAGAACAACAAGATAAGAATGAATTAGATAATACACATGAAGGGATGAAATGCAAATCATGTGGAAGCTATTGCAAGATAAGTCAAATCAATCATGAAGAGACTTAGAAGTCAGAGATCGAGAGGAATTGGAGAAAGACTTATGACAACAACTAAGACGGAAGCATGGACTCTATCAGACGGAAGAGCCAATTATGTATTGCATAAGACAATAAGGCTGCAGATGGAAGCGTGGACTCTGTTGGACGGAGAGAGCCGATTATATGCACTCTTACATGAAGTAAGGATTAGGAGGGAGCTAATCCTATGATCCATTGAAGATGATAAAATATATATCCTTGGTAGCAGCCATGAAAAGATAGTACGTATTCAGCGCAACCACAGAAGAAGACCTCTTCGAAGAAAAGCCTTAAAGCATTCCTGGTTGTTCATCCAGATCTGTGATCCTATGATGAAAGGAATAAGTGGAATCTCCAGGGCATGGAATCTATAAGAAACTCCATGGACCCAAAAAGTAAAAGAAAAACATGAAGATTCCAAGAAAGAAAAAGAAACCAGAACAACCAGTCATTGTATCAAGAATCACAAGATTAACATCCTAATATGAACTCACTAAAAGCAATCAAGCGGAAGAACTGAAAGTCGTGATAAAGAACAAGTGTATGGAAGACTTATGAATAAAAGAATTGCAAGATCTAGAACCAGAGGTTCTCTTAGATGGAGGAAAAAGACTATGATGATTACTTGTTCCAGTACACCAGACATATCACTACATGAGTCATTATATCATCTGCAACATCCATGAGTTGGAGTTCTACATCAAATGAATACAAAGAATGTTCTCCAGAGAAATTGAATAAAGAGTGTATGAAAAACAATCTCAAGACTTTGAGACATATCGGAAGAAGACTCATGTATGCAGATAGAAGAAGATAACTTGGTGGATAACCTCCAGTGCACAGCAGAAGCGTGGTGAAGATTTCGTATAAACATCAAGATGACTACTCAGAAGATCAGATCTCATAATGACAGAAGAAGTGCCACATGGATATGTTCCAGTTCTCCAACTATGATATACTCTATTGTTCAGATCTACATGAAGCCTTCACAGTGTTCCAGACTATAGTACAAGCATTACATTATCCATGATAAAGTCCAAAAGGGAGAAAATGATTTCTCCAATACATATCTCCACAAATGAGCAGATAAGCATACATTTTGGTAAAGCCTCTATCCAAGATGAAAGCACTTGCATACTCAAGCTAGAGCTCGTGAAAATAACTCTCTTAGCCGGAAGGGAAGATTCTCCAAACTAGAAGGTACGAAAAACATTTATTTTTGTGATTGAAATAACTCTCCAATTAGGAGGCAGCACTGAAAATATTACTTATCTTTGTAATTGAAAATTAGTCCAAATTGGACAGATGCTTTCCTGTTCGGAAAGTGGATTGAGATTTCTGACAGACAGTGACTTCCCATTGTAGTTAACATGGGAGGCAGACTGATTGCTGATGTATCATAGACGACGACTT
Organism: Picea sitchensis; assembly: GCA_010110895.2. Classification (NCBI taxonomy): domain Eukaryota; kingdom Viridiplantae; phylum Streptophyta; class Pinopsida; order Pinales; family Pinaceae; genus Picea; species Picea sitchensis. The sequence continues at coordinate 152,470 of SNQJ01S0002561.1, read as the reverse complement.
CCCATTGTGGTTAACATGGGGAGTGGTCTAGGACAGTCATTTTTCTTGGCAGTCACTTTGAGTAGTTGTCAAGTAAAATGGTACGCCTCGCCGGGCAGTCAATCTTTGAAGTTCACAGTTGTGAGCAATTTCGAAGAATGATCCGTTTTGGAGGTTGATGCAGGACAAACATTCCTTAGGGCAGACTCATTCTCTCCAGGTTACACTTTGTTTAGTGTCGGAGGAATGGCCCAGGATGGGGAATGGTCCAGACAGTTATTCCTTAGGGCAGACTCATTCTCTCCAGGTTACACTTTGTTTAGTGTCGAAGGAATGGCCCAGGGTGAGGAATAGTCCAGACTCAGCAATCAGGGATAGTCATTCCTTAGGGTTTATACATTCTCTCCAGGGTGCACTTTAATTAGTGTAGGAGGAATGGCCCAGGGCGAGAAATGGCCCAAACATTTTTTAGGGTTTATACATTATGTCCAAGGTGCACTTTAATTAGTGTAGGAAGAATGGCCCAGGGTGAGAAATGGTCCAGGCTTAAAAATAAAAAATAATATTTCTTCCTTCTTTGTGAAGAATAGGGCAAATAGCCCATTGCTGATGAGGGCAGATATTCTTTCAAATCTCACAAACGTGAGTAAAAGATTGGCCCAGAGGATTCAATTTATCTTTAACAATATTTTTCTATGCAGGGTGGCATCAGATGATTGTTATGGAGACTACTTGTCTCCAGACGGTAGAGATATACTACTGTGGTGGATATGTTCCACTGTTCGTGAGGCAAATATTCTATCAGAGCTCACAGATGTGAGTGAAAGATTAGCCCATATAATTCAATCTATATCATAACATTGTTTCTATGCAGATGAAGACTACTGTGGTGGCAAATATTCTTTCAGAACTCACGGATATGAGTGAAGGATTGGCCCAGACAAATCAGTTTATATCATAACATTGTTTCCATGCAAGTTGCTATCAGATGTTTGTTATGAAGATTGTATGACAGTAGACAAGGACTACTATGGTGAATTTGTTTCACTGTTCGCAACCATACGTTGTTGATCAAGTGCTTGTGTGTTACTTGATGTGGTAGTGAACCACTGGATTGTAGTTATGCACTACTATGAATAGACAGAGTCACGTTCTATCATTGTTCTAATTGCCTTGAAGACTATCAATGGTTTATTGGAGATAATGATCATTCAGATGAATGATGAACATAGATTTTCCAGATGGAAAACAGTTCAGAGCTTTTACTCCTCTTGTATCACTCTATGGTGAGAGTGACTTATCCAGCGTCATATCTAATTACTCAGATGAAGTATGGTTCCAAGAGTTGATGCAGTTGATGGTGATGGTGATGCTCATGATCTAGTCATGAAATAGTCTAGATGACTATATTGATGCTACCGGGTAAATGGTATGTGTTAGCAATATTTCTTGTCTTGGGCCGAAGGTACCCAAGTCTGCAGGATGAATGGGAAACACCCAAGCGCAGCAGCGGAAGGATCTCTTTTCCGGTTACGAATCAAGCGAGCGGGCAAGGTTTTGTTGTCGGCAGCCGAGATCCATCCACGAAGCAGATCAACGATCATCGGGATCTCGGGGCTACCAAGTTACTCGACATATAGCACCAGAGAAAGCTCCTATATTTCAAAGTTGAATCTGGGTCGTCCGATCCAGTGACGCGTGGCGCAGGATCTAGTCACATTGGCATATCAACATTCGGGAGTTCGAGGGGTAAAATTCCCCCGTCTTTTCATATTTCGAAACCCCGAACCCTGAAATGTCGATAAGCGCCCTTCAAAGCTTGGCCCACGGTCCTAGCGCCAGGTCACATCAAGCGAGCCTGAGAACTAGTGCGGCCCCCTGTTAAGCGAAGAGTGCTACCTCGACCGTTCATCTTAAGGACACGCGGCACACATCCGTGCCATGTCGGCATTTGGGAAGTTGAGGGGTAGGCGCTCTACGTCACTTCACCTTTTGAAACCCCGAACCCTGAAATGTCGATAGCGCCCAGGATCGGGCCCGTGGTTTTGGCATCTGGTCGTAAAGGAACTGGTCTGGAGGAGGGGCGCTTATGTTTATCATTTGGCCACTCGTGTCCCAAAGCTCTGAGGAAAATCTCAGCCATTCATCCTGGAGGAACGCGTGGCAACCGTTAGATCTTCCCGGCATTTCACCCATCGCAATTTTGAAGGGAGAGGGCCTGCTCTATCTCATCCGCGAACCCCGAAACGCCGAAAGAACTATGGAAGATAGGAGTAGGGTCACGGCCCGTGGTCACTCGAGAAAGCAGAAAGGGTTGTACACAAAAGGGGCCAGAAGCGCCGAGCTGAATCTCAGAAGGGAGGCATTGTGACTCTCCAGATGTCGTTTCGACATGAGCTAAATCCTAGTACCTACTGGAGATGAATGGAGGAGAGAGAGGGTGGTTGAAACCTCACCTCGTTCATTTATTGCAAAGTATGGATGTCCCGGCTGAAGGTCCACCCGAGGCGGTCCTCTGTACTGGTTCTTTCCATGGAAGCCATGCCAAGTCCTCGACTCACCAGGGAAGCTTGCACACGCTAACTCAGCATTTAAGGGTTCAGCTACCCCCTGGCGCGAGCCATGCCGAATTAAGGTGGCGACCGACAGAGGAGTGCAGACCAGATTTGATTGAGAAGACTCCTCATCCCGGAAGTCTAGTAGGCCTCTGTTGGGCAAATGTTTGGGAGTATATATGTTTAGTTTTGATGTTTTTCAAGGTATCGATGGTAGAGCAGAGCTCCCGATTGTAAAGTTTTAGCACAGACTCTAGTTCTCTGGTTATGCATCTGTATATGAGATTTCTTGCTTTATGACAAACAGTCTTTTTCACTTCGTATAATTTTTGTCTCATACTAAGAGAGTTCGTGAACGAATGATTCGTGCGGATCATTGCAATTATGTCATGATAAAGGATTTATTTATGCATCATTGTATTCTCTGGTTTTCTGTGTTTGAGCGCAAGAAGATCTTGTGTTTGGATGCCTTCTTCTACAGTCTGTTAGAAACCTGAAGTTTACTACAGACCTTCGCATCTCTCTAATATAAGTCTTCCCCCTACTCACCCTTACTACACCTCACTGTCTGAAGTTCATGCAAGACCTCACCTGTCCATGCATTCTTGGCCTAGTTCCGGAGTTAGAACCACATCGTCCGAGTTTACTTCCATTCGATCACTCCTTTTTATACCCATTACAAATTATCGTGACATAAAACTAATGGGCGTCAGGCTCTGCTCCTGCAAGCAATCCAGGAGTGACTTCCTTCGCCAACATTTCTGGCGTTGTTGTCGGGGACGAAGTTGAAGATTTTTCCTGGGCAAAACGACATTGAGCCTTTGATTCTGAAGGTGCATCAGACATCATAGCCCTTTAAGATTGCTACTGTGCACCTGGCGACTCCACTGTGGCGACTCCATTGTTTCCACTTCACTGTTTCAACTGTGGCTACTGTTGGCACACCTGAAAGCTGATCCAGAGGAGTTTTCTCGAGAAGGTTTCAGCAGCCGCTTTCTCAGCCTGAGAAGCTTCCTGGGGTAACAACAATGTTAGGATCTAGCCTTTGATGGTGAACAAGGACCAGACACATTCGAAGCTGCGCATCTTTCACCTGGTGACTCCATGATTCAAGGGTCGATTGGCGACTCCACTGGTTCGATATGGAGAAAATCCTTGCTCGCAGGTTTGCTCCTTTTAATTTTTCTGCTATTCCTGGTTTTCCTAATGTTGTCCCCTCTCCGAATGAATGGGGCGATTATTTGCCCATATTTGGAAAGCGTGAAGATGACAACCCTACTCAGCACCTCAGTGAGTTTCATGAACTCATGTGTCAGTGGGAGATACATCATGAGGATGTATTATTGAAAATGTTCATGTTCTCGCTAGCAAGGGATGTGCGTAAATGGTATCACTCTTTACCCCCTGCTAGCATTTCTTCACTCTTGGAGTTTCATGCAGCTTTCGTCGCCTATTACCAAGAGTTTTATCCCTCTGTGTTAGTTTGTCATAACTGTAGTGAGGGATACCACAACTCTATACCGGATGAAGCTGTTTCGGACGTAGGCTATGAGGATGATCCTGAGGACCCGAATCAGAGCTCTGTCCTTTCTCCTCCCCATTCGTCTGTAGTAGGGGGGGGGTTATGAGAGTGATGAAGTTCCCAGGGAGGAGGATGGCGCTCTAAGTGAACTAGTGGTGCAGGTGATATTCCCCACTCCCCAGTGTGCAAAATTGGAATCTGAAGGTAGCAAAAAGGATTTTCCATTCTTTGAGGCAGATGATCTAAGCAGCTCTTTTGAAGAGATTATTGAAGATTTTTTGGATGCGTTAGCATCTGCCCCCAATGAGCCTGTTGTCTCAGATTTAAGCAAGGAAGCCATTGTGGAAGAGGATCGTTCTTTCTTCCTTCATGAGATTTCCCATGATGTATTTACATTTGGGATTGAAGAGAAGGATCGGGAGACTGTTCCCTTTTTACAAGATGGGGGAGTGCACAGAAAAGAGGAGGAGGAACCAGAGGAACAACTGAGCGCGCATTTCATGTTCTATTCAGAACCAATCAATGAACAGCCACCGCCTGAGATGAGTGAGCCTGCGTTAGTTGTCCTCCTACCTGTGCTTATCAGAGATATTCAACCATAGGTGGACAACTGTGTAGCACATGCGACTGTTTGTCGCCAGTTTTCTGGGATTGGCCACTCATTCTATGACCCTGTCAGCAAGTACATGGAGCGGCATTTCCCCTATGCCTTGGAGCTGCCCTATTTCATATCAACTTCAGCCTGTGAGGAGGAGTTGAAGAGTGTAACCGTTCTGCTGTCACGGTTACATCAACTGTTTGTGATAACTAACAGAAGGAAAGAGCTTCCCTTCAGGAAGTTACTTGATTGGCTATGGTGGAAGTCTGCTTTCACCTAGCCCCATGTACAGTGTTTTATTAGTTTAGGATTGTATATAAATAAGCTCCTTTGAGCATTTATCTTTATTTTGTTGCTTTTATTTTTCGGCCTGTATTTTCAGCAGCAGGATTTTTTGAGCCTGACTCCATAGCCCAACAGCAAGGCACTGAAACTGCAAAATGAGTTCTTAGAGCATCACAGGGACGACTCTATCCCCCATGGAGCCTAATGTTAGCGACATTTCTTGTCTTGGGTCGAAGGTACCCAGGTCTGCAGGATGAACGGGAAACACCCAAGCGCAGCAGCGGAAGGATCTCTTTTCCAGTTACGAGTCAAGCGAGCGGGCAAGGTTTTGTTGTCGACAACCGAGATCCATCCACGAAGCAGATCAACGGTCATCGGGATCTCGGGGCTACCAAGTTACCCGACATATAGCACCAGAGAAAGCTCCTATATTTCAAAGCTGAATCTGGGTCGTCCGATCCAGTGACGCGTGGTGCAGGATCCAGTCACATCGACATATCAGCATTCGGGAGTTCGAGGGGTAAAATTCCCCCGTCTTTTCATATTTCGAAACCCCGAACCTTGAAATGCCGATAAGCACCCTTCAAAGCTTGGCCCATGGTCCTAGCGCCAAGTCACATCAAGCGAACCTGAGAACGAGCGCGGCCCCCTGTTAAGCGAAGAGTGCTACCTTGACCGTTCATCTTAAGGACACGCAGCACGCATCCGTGCCATGTCGGCATTCGGGAAGTTGAGGGGTAGGCGCTCCTCGTCACTTCACCTTTCGAAACCCCGAACGCCAAAATGTCGATAGCGCCCAGGATCGGGCCCGTGGTTTTGGCATCTGGTCGTAAAGGAACCGTTCTGGAGGAGGGGCGCTTATGTTTATCGTTTGGCCACTCGTGTCCCAAAGCTCCGAGGAAAATCTCAATCGTTCATCTTGGAGGAACGCGTGGCGACCGTTAGATCTTCCCGGCATTTCGCCCATCGCGGTTTTGAAGGGAGACGACCTGCTCTATCTCATCCGCGAACCCCGAAACGCCAAAAGCACTCTGGAAGATAGGCGCAGGGTCACAGCCCGTGGTCACTCGAGAAAGCAAAAAGGGTTGTACACAAAAGGGGCCAGAAGCGCCGAGCTGAATCTTAGAAGGGAGGCATTGTGACTCTCCAGATGCCGTTTCGACGTGAGCTAAATCCCAGTACCTGCTAGAGATGAATGAAGAAGAGAGAGGGTGGTTGAAACCTCACCTCATTCATTTATTGCAAAGTATGGATGTCCCGGCTGAAGGTCCACCCGAGGCGGTCCTCTGTACTGGTTTTTTCCATGGAAGCCACGCCAAGTCCTCGACTCACCAGGGAAGCCTGCACACGCTAACCCAGCATTTAAGGGTTCAGCTACCCCCTGGAGCGAGCCATGCCGAATTAAGGTGGCCACCGACAGAGGAGTGCAGACCAGATTTGATTGAGAAGACTCCTCATCCMAGAAGTCTAGTAGGCCTCTGTTGGGCAAATGTTTGGGAGTATATATGTTTAGTTTTGATGTTTTTCAAGGTATCGATGGTAGAGCAGAGCTCCCGATTGTAAAGTTTTAGCACAGACTCTAGTTCTCTGGTTATGCATCTGTATATGAGATTTCTTGCTTTATGATAGATAGTATTTCTTACTTCGTATAATTTTCGTCTCATGCTAAGAGAGTTCGTGAACGAATGATTCGTGCGGATCATTGCAATTATGTCATGATAAAGGATTTATTTATGCATCATTGTATTCTCTGGTTTTCTGTGCTTGAGCGCAAGAAGATCTTTTGTTTGGATGCCTTCTTCTACAGTCTATTAGAAACCTAATGTTTACTACAGACCTTCGCATCTCTCTGATATAAGTCTTCCCCCTACTCACCCTGACTACACCTCACTATCTGAAGTTCATGCAAGACCTCACCTGCCCATGCATTCTTGGCCTAGTTCCGGAGTTAGAACCACATCGTCCAAATTTACTTCCATTCGATCACTCCTTTTTATACCCATTACAAACTATCGTGACATAAAACTGATGGGCGTCGGGCTCTGCTCCTGCAAGCAATCCAGGAGTGACTTCCGTTGCCAACAGTATGTTTTTGTGCTCAAGTCCATTACCTGTAAATACCTCTCTAGCTAGGAGGGAGTGTTAATATTATGGTAGTTGCGGGAGGTATTTACCTCCACGTGTGAACCTGACGAGAATAGAAGACTCTAGGAAGCAAGAGAAACCCTAATGAGTTGGCTAATAACCCTAGAAGCCTTGTCGGCTCAAGAAGATAATTTATATTAGGTTATTAGCCTCCAAGAGAAGAAGTCAGCCAGAAATAATAATAATATACTGAACAGACACTTATCCAGAAGGAGAAGTCGACCCCATCAAAACTGACAGAACCACTATAAATATAGAGCACCAGTTCTCATTTGTAGTATTTCAGAATTGCAGTTCCTAGTTTTGGTGTGCACTGCAGTTGCAGTCTTGTGCGCAAGTTTGGAGGAGAGTTGTTGGTGCAGTTGCAGCAGCAGCAAGTTTTCATTATTGGCTTGAATATCTTTTGGCTAGGGTTTGGGACTATCTTATCAGTCTTTTGTGTTGCACTATCCTTGGAGAGAGGTGCACTACCCTTTGTTTGGCTATCTAGCTTAGGGTTTGTTTCCAGAGGAATTATCAGTCAAGGTTAAGGTGCTCGGAGGGAAGCTTCAGCCTATGGTTGGGTGACGAAGGTATCATCAATGGTAAAATGAGCACACCATCTTCTATATTCTAACATTATATATTTTCCATATTGTCATTATATAAAGTTCAAAGCCTATCTAAGTAGTGGAAGAAATAACTATGTTGAAATAATGGCCTTAGGATCTCTCTTGACGTTGGCTTCGAGCAAAGGGATTCAAAGACTTCAAGTATTCAAGGACTCATTATTGGTAATTAAATGGGTGAACAATGAACATAACATACACAATGTAGGTCTCCAACCTTTAGCAAATCAGATAAAGGAGAACTCTTAGTTGTTTGTTTTAATCACCTTCTCTCATGTCTTTAGAGAATTGAATACTTATGTTGATGCATTATCCAAGGCAGGTATTTTCATGCCCACTAGTCACTTATTGTTGGGAGAGTATAATGCAAGGACCTTGATAGAGTAAATGCAATGTTAATAATTTGCTTTGTGTTGATTCTACTTTGTTGGTATTTTGAGTACTTTAATGTACTTTTGATGCATTAACCAAGGCAGGGCTTCTCATGCCCCCTGGTCACTTATTATTGGAGGAGTATAATAAGGACCTTGACAAAGTCAAGGCAGTGTTTATAATTTGCTTTATAGTTAATTCTACTTTGTTGGTATTTTGTGCACTTTCATGTACTTTCCATAGACCTGTACATAGTAAGCTATCACTTACTAGATGACTGTTATTTATGACCTATTTTTACTTATGGAGACATAATATCTTAGGAGTTTGTAGTGTAATTTTGCAGTTTTGGTTATTTTTGCTGACAGATCAATGGAAGTGACATATAAAATCATCTCGGCTAGATATTTTGTTGCTCCTAATGCAATGTAGTATGCCTTGTGCACCTAAAGAATGTGTTCTTTAATCTAGGTCAAAATAATAATAATAAATGTGATTTGTTCTTTGAAAAAAATTCATATTAATAAATATTTATTTTACATGGAGCTTATGGAATATCTCTTTCGTGGATGATTTCATGGAGTGAATTGTCGAGTTCGCTTCAAATGGTATCAAAGTGATATTTCCACTAGCTTGTGCCCAAAATTGCTACCATGGGCAAGAACCCTTGGCTAGTGGTCATTCACCTACACTCCACATGCTTGCATTCTATATCATTATGATTTACCATATTAAAAAACATAAACGATGCGTAACAAAAAATCATTGCATAAAATAAAATAATAAACATAAGTGTTGGAGATTGGAACAAATTGAAGATTGGAATTGTGCCCATCATTCTAAGCATGATGAGGAGCTTAGGGGTTTCAATTCAATGACCTTTTAGTGACCTTCATGCCACGATATCCACTCTCTCCCATTTGTATCCCTTGATCTTCCTTCACCCTGCAAATCCAGGTGACACAAGAGGGCATGCCCATTCGAAAGGCCAAGGGACCAAAGATCATTTGCAAAGGCCAAGGACCAAAGATATATCTATCCCGAAATAGCAAAAGTCCTCACCATTAGCGATAAATAACCACTACAATGACAATGGAAAGAGTATCGTCGATCAAGATTACTCATGTGGCTAGAGCAATAGAAGCATGGATAACACTTTGTTGGAGTTGATTTGGCATATCAAACCAAGCACACAATAATCTATCTGCAACCGAGATCATGGACATGAGTTGAATGGGAAGTTTGAAATTGCTCTATATTAAGAGAGAAGTATATTTAATCATGAACGAAGTATAAGACAAAATGAAAGATATAAGTTTGAAAAAGCACCATTCGTGAGAATTTATCTCTAGTTTCTTTGGCACAAAGCTTATATTTCTATTCAACAACCAAGACATCCTCATATTTACCTCAATCACTAGTGAGAAGCAACTTCATTTTACAAAGAAATATTCTGAATAAACAACCAAAAATTGAAGGATTTTATTTATTGGTACAAGAAATACTCTAATAGTATTTGAAGTGTTCTATACAGCCACTTGATTATTTCTAAAGGAAGAAAAACATATTATTTCAGGTATCAATAAATATCGTTACCTAGTGGAATCCCACCTTCAACTTGATTCATTAAATAAAGATTATAAGGTATTTAATTTCCAATTCAAGTTTAAGAAGGATTTCGATTAATAAATTGCAAGGAATGCCATTGGCTATTGAAAATGTAAACTCATTAAAAGAGAAATTGGCTTCTAACAATACCGAAAAATGAAGAAGATTTATATCTACTAGTGTAAAATTTAGTATTTCCCCAAAATTAAAAATAAAAGGGGCTATTGAAGGAAACCTGCCATCATTGATATTACCTAGAAGAGAGCAACAATCACATTAAAGTTTAGTTGGCTAATCAATTACAAATCTCCAAACCAAATATAATTGAGAAGCTACTTTTTGACAAAAAACTATATGAAGTAAAAAACTATAAGTGTCAATTGGTGATTATATGCTCAAATTTTGATTCAAGGCATACTCTATGTGTGAAAACATCAACATCATTTTAGGTTGAACATGGATGGAAGCATTAGGCACTTTCACCTTGAATCAAAAAAGGAAATATTTGTCATTTTCCCATAATAGGAAGAAGATAATATCTTAGGACTTTACAATGAAATCACGCATAATGGTTCCCTCATCAGAAAATATCGACAATGTGCAAGATGTTGCAATCCAATGTAACAAGAAATCACCACAACAAACTTATGAAAATTTAGAATAAAAATTGGGAAATTTGAACAATGCCATTGTCGACAAAGACAAAGAAACTCTTCAAACCCAAAGGAAAGTGCATTGCTAAGATGCAATTGTCCACCAATTTCAACATATAAAAGAACTTCAATAATAGAGTAGCAACAAAAAAGACATTCACAAGGGAGTAAAAACATTAGTAAAGACCTATCTAACAACATAGAAAGAAAAAACACCCTTGAGAAATCATAATAAAAATCTACTTGCAGACATCGAGAAGTTAAAGATAAGAAGAAGATGCAACAAAAATCAAGAAACAACTTGTTGACAAAGAAACCTTAACCAATCTGGGGAATCAAGGAATTCAAACTATGGATAAGGAAACCCTCACCAACTCAATTAAAGTGGAAAAACCTAATGCTATCACTAACAAAGTTTTATTAAACAAAGAGCATCTAGGAATTGAGATCAAGAAACAATTCAATGACAAGGTGACATCCACGGAGTCAATTACAGTTGAAAGTCCAATCCCCACTAATGAAGTCGTACCTCAAGCAAATGACATTGACACGCCATTGAATACTAAAATATCAATGATCAACATGGTGATACAAGTTTATGACGACAACATAATACCTAAAGTAAAACAGTAAAATACTAAATCCAAGTTCAAGAATAATCAAGTTACAAGAAATCCATAGACATCTCAATGCTAGGAGTCATCGCATCGACCAATCAAGATATCAATGTCGTTCATTTCGAAGAATTTCGGAAAGCAACTTAGTCTCAAAATCAAAGTCATACTTGGAACCATAATCCAAGAAGTTCAGTCCCAGAATATTGTGAACAACCAATCCCAAAGAAGGTTGAGATAGGATGGATTGATCATTTTTCCATGCAAGGATATTGTTCAAAGCTTTGAAAGTCATATCACCTCATGTCTTCAACCATATCAAGTAGTCGAAAGTTATTAGAGGATGGATCAATCTATCAAAGCGACGTTCCTTGCCCATGCTTTCAGGACACAACATTTTAAGGGAGAGGACTTGTAATATATCTACGATGTGTTATCACTAATGTAATGTTATAAACAAATATTATTATGTAACAATAGTCATTCGTCATAATGAACTACGACATTGTAATACTGACAAGTCATCCATTTTCCCCAAAGGTGTCACTTATCACCCCAACATGTATTTATATACATCGCTGTAACTCCATGATATCATCCCATATCATATATTCAAATTAATAGATATTTATTTATTGTTTATAGATTTTATGGAATATCTCTTTCATAGATGATTTCATGAAGTCATTGTCTATACAATTCAAAAGTTCTACTGATGATCTAATTGCTGAGAGTTACACTATAAAGGACGAAATAACAAAAGAAGTTATGGGGAAATGTAAACAGACTATATGATACGATAAGATAAGGAAATAACAGTAATGGGAATCATAGTTTTTAAAACCGGAATAAGACATCGACTCAGTCACCTATCAACTCGGACATCGACTCGGACCAGTTTGATTTCAGCGACTCGGTTCAATAAAAAATACATTAAATAATTAAATTTTAATGAAAAAAAAAAAATTAAGCTTGCAAACCATCATTTCAAACCATTAGAGAGAAAAGTAGAATCAATGCTTATAGGTTTACTTCTTGTGATCTATAGTTACCGGATATGATTTACTGTTAGAATTTACAAAAAAAAAAATCTGAAAAATTCTTTTGATATTAAACAGAGAATATTTACATAAAGCAGGGATATATACAAGGAACAGTACAACAAAATTAATTCGAAATCAAATCAGAATACGCAAAAGCATCTACAGCATTGGCATCCCTAATAAGCAGAGAATCCTTATCCTAAAGCTGAGTGCATACCTCTCTGTGCTAAATCCTACATAATGAATGAACAAAACTATCCTCATTATCGAAGATACACTTACACATTAATTTCCAGATAGAGAACAAAGCAATGACTCTTAAAATTTTGTTGGCTATTAGAATTTACAGGTTTACTTAATTATAGTTTAGTATCTTCTGTTACATTAGAATTACCTTCAAATTGCATTAATAATTTGTGGTAAACAACTGATATTAGGCTCATTACATACTAGAATAACTACAGAGTGTATCAATTTGGACATTTCAAGTGAGACTTTGAATTTTAAAATGTGGTTAAATCAATTGTATGTCGAGGCAATAGATGGTCCATGCTGCAAAGTCATGTTGTGTTTTTGGGGTTCAACATGAAAGACTGGTCAAGATTTGTAAATTTTAGTCTCGAATCTTAATGGTATTGTCTTGTGGGAAACATTTAATTATTGATAATTCTCCTTCAAGAAGACGAGCTAGGTCAAAGTGGAACTCCATAGTCTTGGGCAAGATGAAGAACCACACTCCCAACAACTGTATTTTTAGTAGCCTTCCATAGCGGTATCCCACTTCTTGAAGAAGACAAAGTGGAATTCCATAGTCTTCGGAAAGATGGAGAATGACTACACTCCCTGCAGCTGTATTTTTAGTAAGCTTTCAGTAGCAGTATGCCTCTAAGGTTTCAACTAAGCAATGTTTTTTATGCTTATCCAAATTTTGGAATCTATGATACGAGTAACTCACTGATGATTTTGAACAATGAATGAGAGTTTTCTAACTTTTCTTTTGCACCATAGTCCTATGCAGGTGAACATAATATGGGATTTTATAGAGGCAAATGTTATTTTTGAAACTCTCACACGTTTAGGTTTTTTTGAAGCTCATACAATATTAAAATCTCATGTTTATTTTTCCTACCTTTATAATTACTATTGTCACTGCTTATAGGTTTACAATTTCTCTAGAAGTTTTAATTTTTTTAATTTTAAAAAATTAGATTTTTCAGGTTTTCAGTGCGTCGGTGGGTCTGGATCAAATCGGCCGAGCAGGCACGGACCAGCCGGTTCGACCGGTTTGGTATCAAACCGGATTTGACTCGGCCGATTCGATACCAAACCGGTCACCGAGCCGAGTTGAAGGCGGGTTTGACTTGGCCATCCATCTGCTCGACCAGTTGGGCGGTCTGATATCAACTCGGCCCAGGTTTAAAAACTAAAAATGGGATGTCTACATGAAGAAATTGAGTTTAACAGTAATAATGTATTATTATTAAGAGAGTATAGCAAAGCAAAGAAACTATAGTATGTCAACCAAAGATAAGATCAAACCCATAGAATGCACGAGGGATAGATTTGAAAGGTTGTGAGATGATAGAAGAAAAAAGAATATATTGTGGAAATTCAACTCTATACAACATAGAATTGGATTTCTTATGAAGAGGAAAGGTAGAAGAGAGACAAGAGTCAAGACACCAAGTCCAAAAAGAGGTACAAAAAAATCAAGTGACCAGTCAACAAAGACAACATATGATATCGAGATGAGGCATGAAATGCCAAGATTGGGAGTCAGTTGACTATCACACCATTCACTTAATGGAATGTACTATAGTATAATTATCATGTACTGATTAAGCATTAAATTAAAATATGGCATTGTCATAGTAGTTTCGGTGATTTATTAACTGAACAATATTATACACTTCCAAACATGACATTAGACAAGGGATTACAGTGTCTTTCCCTTGTCGCTCAAAGAGACTTTTCTTTCTGGACTGAGGTTCAAGAGAATTGTAGATCCAACCAACCAACAGAAACAAAAGGTTAGAGCTAACAATTATATTACAACACTTTTTTCCTTTAATGTGAATGGTCTGTAGATGAGTCAAATTCAGAAACGAAAAAACGGGAAATACAAAGATATTTTGTGAGTGCATAGTTTTCAAAATGGGAGAAAAAGCACAATAATAAACAAATATTTGTCAAATCCATCAATGAGAAGATGGACACTAGTCTATCTGCATAAATTCCTGATCCTGATATCCTCAATCTTACAAAATTACAAATGAAGCCGTGACTTAATCTGGAGTGTGTCCGGTATAATTACAATCAACTTTCCCTTATAAGTGGCAAACTTAATTTTCCTATACATGCACAGTGAATAGGTTGCTTAAGATTTTAAAATCATGGAAGAGGGAATTTAAGCATGGAGGAGGGAATTTAAGCATTTGAAGATAGGATGCCTTCGTTTTTCATAGTTGTTGTGATGGCCTAGTATGACTAACCAAATTAAGTATGATGAAGACTGAAACTGTTACCATCGTACATATTGTACATTTCATGTTCAGAGTTGGAACTCTGGAAAGGGACTGTAAGGAAAGGGTAATACCAATCAAAAAGAAAAAGAAAAAGAGAATTGAGGATGAGACCAAAGAAGTGCAGAAAAGGTCATAAAAGCACTAACACAAATGCACTGCCTTTTCAGTAACAACTGCAAAGCTAACACAGGACTTGAATTTTCTGAAATTCTACTCCAGAAGCATTAGTATCAAGAACCTAATAACATAGAATGTTGCACCTTTCTCAAAGTTACAAATAGACAAAACCTTTTTAAACTCTACTAGGTGCTAACAAGCATTTCTTAATTGGAAAAAAAATCTTAAAATGACTAAGGAGATACAATTTTGTAGAAGGTAAGGATCTCCCAAACTTGAAGGAGCCATTGCTGCCACTTGTTTGATGTAGTGAGGTTTGCAAAAGTAAAGTCCAGTTCAAACTCAGAAGTCTAAACCTTGTTCCCGCGCTGAATCTGCAAGAGCTTTAATGCGTCCATGGTACTTGAAACCCCCTCGATCAAAGGCCACCTTATTAATGCCTTTTTCAAGACATGCTTTGGCAATTGTCTCACCTACTTTCCTTGCAGCTTCCTGGATGAAAAAAGTGGAAAGTATAATCCATAAATTATATAAACAGGGAAAATTTTAAATAGAAAAGAAGTTGTGTGTGTGTGTGTGTGAGAGAGAGAGAGAGAGGGAGAGATGCCTACTGGAAATAATCAACTAGATAAAACCATCATAAGCTTAGGTCCAAGGGTGATTGAGGAATAGACAATGGGGATTATGGTGTGTGTGCACATGAACACCAATTGTCAACCTTACAGATAAAAACGCAAAGATGACTGATGCAGACTATGAGTGTCAGGACTTTAGACTAAAACATCTAAACATCAAAGTGAGTTAGCTCAACTAGTTAGGAAGAACTGCCAGGAGTCAGATAATATATGTTCCAAGTGAAGTCTAGTGAACAAACTCTCTATGAATAATGCATAGCAATAAGTGACTTGCAAAACTGTCACAAAGATCAAATTAACTCAAGCTTGATGTCACCCTCAGTACCTAGACAAAGCCTTCGGTTTGAACAAGAAGAAGAAAGTATCAGGAAAATAACAACCCTACAGGACATATTTCTAATACAAGGACTCGTTAACAAAAACTTCACTATACCAATAGCCAGTGGACTACATCAGTGACCTCATGGAATGAAAGGGTTTGCAAATTCTGGAATTAAAAGATCAAAAACTAAGAAATACACAACCCTGCATTGCTCCACTTAGAACAACACTTGTAATACCCCACCTTAGCACCCTGGTACATATCCTGGCATGCTTGTATAATGTACATGTAACATATCCATATTAAAATATAAATAAAATATCATATTTGTCAAATGCCCATATTAAAATATAGGTAAAGATACAATTTCCTTCTTAAATAATATCAAGCTCAAATGTTAGATTTACATTTGAGATTTACCCTTCATCACAGATGTCAAGGTCACACAAAATTAAATTAACTGGGTACAGTTGGAAGTTGGAACAAAACTTACACTGCTACCTGATTCAAAATATATAGCAAGGGATGAGAACCAGGGTTAATAAATAATATAAATCTTAAACATACCAACATTTGTAGATCAAAATGTATAGAGAAACAGAGTATATTCCACATATGATTGCACTAAATATTATCTCAGATGTATCAATGATTTCTATAAGCAAGAATGAGGTGTATAACTTCCAGATTTGGCATCTTGAATAGCCAGTGATCTTGTGCACATAATAACTTGTGGATACATGGTTCTTAACACATGCCTAAGGACACACATCTGAATACCTTTAAAGAGTCAATATCGTTCACTACTGGTGCATTTTTATGCAATTTACACAGTGCTTACTTCCTTGGATAAAATTGTTGGTACTTGTGATTTCATCACTGTTTAGAATACTACAAAAATCTAACAATCTGCCAGAATGTACAGTGGTAAACATGCCTTATATGTTGGTATATTTAATACTTTTTAATGCATGGGATTGACCACTATTTACATGATCAAATTACTCACTGTTTTGGATCACTGTTTCAAGGTTATAACTGCCCAGAATATTATACTAAGTTAACATGCTCTGAATGGTGGCAGTTCATGATCATTGACGATTCTTGCAAACTATAAGAAGTACAACTCTTTAATAATCTACTATGTCGTCCTCACTGTCAGTCCTAGAAGCAGACTCAACATTCTTATGGTTATTCATTGCACTTGATCATTCCAATTGAGCATCTAGCATTAATATGTATCCAGATTTGTTAAAATACGAAGTATAAGCAGGCTCAGGGATAACAGATCTGAGGTATAGATGTCAAAGGTAAGTTCCAGATCTATTTACATTGGACTCACAAATACCAATGGCCTTAGAGCTGTCCAGACTGTTGATGTTTTGTAGCAGTGGGAGGTATTCCCTCCTGGACAACTTTTCTTAGAGAGGAAGATTCTAAGAAGTCAAAGGAAGACCACTGAACAGTTGAAGAATACCCCAGAAGAGAGTCGGCCCCACAGGAAAATAATAAAGAAAAAACAGAATTCCAGGAAGAGAAGTCGGCCCCAGTAAAGTGACTTGAAGACTATAAATAAAGGGAGACGCCTTGTCATTTGACATACAATCACTCAACTTCTCAGCCAGTGCACAAGTCTAGTAGCAGTTGCAGTAGTAGTTGCAGTGCAGTTGCAGTAGCAGTTCCAGCGAATTCTTCAAGGAGCATCTTAGCAGTTGCTTTTGGTGATGCATTATCTTTGTTCAGCGTTGCTCAGTTGTCTACCCTCACTAGGGTTTGACAAGAAGAGAGATAAGTACTTGTTATCAGGGTTTCTTCATTGTTGGTTTTGCTCTTGTGAATAGAGCTTGTTCATGGTTGTATTGTATTATCAGAAACATTCTCTCTAAGAAAAGTTGGCTGGGTTTTCCCAGGATAAATCTGTGTCTTCTTGTGCTTGTCTATCTACTTCTAGATCATGCTTATATTTTCAGTATATGGTTGTTGAATGTTAAAGGAAGATCAAAATACTCTGGTAAATCTATTTCTACTGAAAACTTAAGAAAATCTAACATGGTATCAGAGCATGAGGGTTGAAGCCAGATTTGACCTAGCGCAAGACACCAGCAAGATCAAAGATTGCCAGTTGTTGGGGTTTTTCTAGTGCCAGCGTTGAGGAGAAAATTGCACTAGGCAACTCGCAACCCTAGCGCATGTCCTAAAACCCTAGCATTGACTTTTTAAGAATGTTGAAATTTTGGGATTTTTCAGGCCTAGGGTTTCTACAAGTGAAAATGATTACCAATCTGAGAGTTGAAGATAGGTTGGATGGAGCAGACAATTTCAGATCATGAAAGCATAGAATACTTTTCATTCTAGAAGAGAATGAGCTCTTGGATCATGTCAAGCAAGTTCTCCCAAAACCAGAAGAGGAAGAGGCCAAGGCAAAACATAAGAAAATGAGATCAAAGACAAGAGGATCTTGACAGATTCAATCAAGGACCACTTGATTCCTAATGTATCAGAATTGAAGACACCAAAGGAGATGTTTGATGCCTTAACAAGACTATATGAAAGCAAGAATACAAGCAAGAAGCTAACCCTAAGGAATCAACTTAGAAATGTGATGATGAACAAGTCAGATTCAGTTTCTACCTACTTCATGAGGATTTCTCAGATCAAGGATCAGCTAGCAGCTATTGGAGATTCAGTGGATGATGCAGAGCTTGTGACTACAATTCTAAATGGCTTTCCTTCTTCTTGGGATGCATTTGTTCAAGGAATTTGTGCAAGAAGGAAATTGCCTAAATTTGACAAGCTATGGACAAACTATGTCCAAGAAGAATCAAGATTGACATCCAAGATGCAGAAGACCAATGATGAAGAAAACGAAGCTCTTGCTACTCATGTAAAGAAAAGGAAAGAAAGAAGAAACAACAGTCCGAAGAAAAATAGAAGATCAGTTCCAGATCACAAGAAGGATGTATCTAAGATTGGATGTTTCAACTGTTAGAAATTGGGACACTTTGCTTACTAGTGTTCTCAAGGGAAAGGAAAGAGAAAACATCATGCACATGCAGCAGATATGGAGGAGTCTACATCTCAGAAGAAGCCAAGGGAAACAAAAGATGAAGAGTATGTCTTTGTCTCAACTCTCACAGGTACCATCACTCAAGGAAGTGATATTTGGCTAGTGGACAGTGCTGCTTCCAAGCACATGACCGGGTTCTGAAATTCTCTTACAAATTTGACAGAAAAGAGTTCATCCCTTCAAGTGGAACTTGGAGATGATTCCAAACACGTAGTAAAAGTAGTAGGAGAAGCCTCCTCCCAGCTTGATTCAAGTAATTCTATTTCAATAAAGAATGTATTGCTTGTACAAGGTTTAAAGAAGAATCTTTTTTCTATCTCTTCTTTAGAAGACCGAGGCTTCAAAGTAGCTTTTGTTGATGGCCAAGTCCTTCTTTGGCCTAAGGGTTCAAGTATAGATTCAGCTACTGTGATTGGTGTCCGAGAGGGAGGATTGTATAAATTAAAGGGACACCCGGCACAAGCCCTTGTACACAACAGTGTTAGCTCTAGTGAGCTATGACACCGAAGACTTGCTCACCTCAACTACAGAGCCTTGCCAGTTTTAAGCAAGATGGTTACAGGTCTACCAGATATGCAAGTGGAGCATGATGGAGTATGCAAAGGATGTGCACTTGGCAAGAATGACAAGGGAAGTTTTTCGAGCAATGACAATAGATCCAAGGGGATCTTGGACATTATACATTCAGATGTATGCGGACAAATGGTGATACCATCTCTAGGTAATTTTTTATATTATGTCACTTTTATTGATGATTTCTCACGTAAAACATGGATCTATTTCTTGAAAGCAAAAGATGAAGTTTTCAATAAGTTTCAAGAATTCAAGGCTTTAGTAGAAAATCTCTCTGGAAGCAAGATTAAAGTTTTGAGGTCAGATAATGGAGGTGAGTACACCTCAAATGAGTTCAAGGACTTTTGCAGAGAAGCAGGGATTAACAGAGAGTTGACAACTCCCTACAACCCCCAACAAAATGGGGTTGCAAAGAGAAAGAACAGAACAGATCAATTGTAGAAGCAGCTAAAGCAATGATCCATGACCAGAACTTACGCATGCATCTATGGGCAGAAGCATCCAGTATAGTTGTATATGTCCAGAACAGGAGTCCTCATAAGATATTGGGGACAAGACACCAGAAGAAATATTCACCGGAAAGAAACCAGAAGTCAGCCACTTGAGGATATTTCGCTGCCCAGTGTACATACATGTTCCCAAGGAAAAGAGAATGAAGCTAGAGCCTTTAGGAAAGAAGGGCACCTTCATTGGATACAGTGAGACTTCAAAGGCATATAGAATATACATCCCTGGACAGAGACAGATTGAGATTAGCAGGTGTAATGTCCCCATTTTAGGACATTATAACATTACAGAGTGTTATGCCTACCGGAGTAGCCAAATAGGGGTGACAGAGAGTTCGGGAGATATTGAGGGGTTTTCTTGGGCCCGACTTGCATCGTTCATCATCATGATCCATTCCACACAGCTAGGATTTGGTTCCGTTGCATTCCGACGATTTCCGTAATTTTGAGTTATTATGGGTTATATCTTAATTAAATTCACTAAGAATGTCATAATGGGCATATTACTTGGAGAAACCTCTTAACGTAATAGCTCATCAGAATCGGGACGAAGAGCATTACAGGATAAGATGATGAGAAGTGACTTTCAGTGGTCGGAGAAGCCATCAGGATGGATAAATCACTTTTTAGAGGTAAAATGGTTAATTAATTAATTAATTAAGTGATTTAATCAAGGAATAATAAAATAAAGT
>SNQJ01S0002561.1:113690-128316 GCA_010110895.2 Picea sitchensis | reverse complement strand
CAGAGTGTTATGCCTACCAGAGTAGCCAGATAGGGGTGACAGAGAGTTCGGGAGATATTGAGGGGTTTTATTGGGCCTGACTTGCATCGTTCATCATCAGGATCCATTCCGCACAGCGGGGCTTTGGTTCCGCTGCATTCCGATGATTTCCATAATTTTGAGTTATTATGGGCCATATCTTAATTAAATTCACTAAGAAGGTCATAATGGGCATATTACTTGGAGAAACCTCTTAGTGTAATAGCTCATCGGAATTGGGAGGAAGAGCATTACAGGATAAGATGATGAGAAGTGACTTTCAGTGGCCGGAGAAGCCATCAAGATGGATAAATCACTTTTTAGAGGTAAAATGGTTAATTAATTAATCAATTAAGTGATTTAATCAAGGAATAATAAAATAAAGTAAAAGTCACTTGGAGGGAAAAGGTCAACAACGAATTAGGGTTTCGGGAAGCTATAAAGGAAGGGTAAAGCAACCTAATTCATGATTATGTTATGATTTGATGTTGAGATATTTGCAGAGGAGGAGGAATTTGACCCCCTTGTTGTTTTGTGGATTTCTTGAGGAAACCACCACCATTGATCGGTTTCGATGTTGAGAGACACCCTAGCCTATCGAAGATACCATCCAGGTATTTCACCGTGCATTACAGTGTCCAGTTCAATGATTGTGTAGTTCATCTAGTGAAGGCGCAAGTGTTTCAGAGAGGGTTTGTGTCGCTGCTTGTGACAGTTCAGATTTGGCCGATTCCTTCCGACCCATTAGAGAGCTAGCCAAGGTGCACCTATTGAGCCATCTGTCATCACTTTCCAACGGTGGAATCTTTTGGAAATCGAAAAACAATCATTTAGGGCACAACTCCAAAGGAAGCACATCTGGGGTTCGAGGGGACATTCTGGGGTAGATCTAAGGAATCCCTTCCGACCCATTACAGAGGAGACCAGGATGATCGTTTTGAGCTATACATCGTCAGATTTTGTTGGTGGAATCACTAGGGCGCACTCATTGAGCCCAGGAGGTGCGCAAACCCCCAGGGGGTGAGATCCGGAGCTCCAGAGGTCGGATCATCAGTCCGACAGTCATTAGGATCAGTCTAGAGGCCAGGGCGCATCTTTTGAGACAGTTTCCAGCTCATTCGGATGGGTATCGCCATCAGGGCAAGTTTTCCGGATTCTACAATAGTTACCGTGAGCTACCACACTGCTTTTTGTCGATCTATCCGTTCATGCGCAGATCATCACCCATTCTTTTAATCACAGGTATTTCTTATCAATTATTTTGTATTCCAATGACGATCCATGAGATCTAACTGACAATTATCAGTTATTATTGTATTTCATGTTCTTTCAGCATTATATATATATATATATATATATATATATATATATAAGTGAGCTATGTTGTCCTTATTTCGCATGCATTGTCTTATACTTCTAAAACACATAATAAACTGGAACACACATGAAAATCACCAAGCATGTTCACATAGTAACTCAAACGCATTCAAAAACCCCCAGAGTATCAGATTCAGTGGCCAAAACCGTAGTTCAGCAGTAGATATCCAAATCAGTTGGATCAGGGATATTTCAACAGGGATGACACCTTTAATAAAGAAGCAGCCTTTAGGAAATCTAGAGTCTCACATAGATGAGGACAGAGAGGAGCAAGAGGCTCCAAAGGATGCAATGATGATTGATTCTACTCTAGAAGAACATATTCCAGAAGATCAGAATGAGACAATGGAGCCAGAGATATTGATAGATCCACCCAAAGAGGTTACAGTTACCAAGAAGAGACCAACATGGCTCCGAAACACTTAGCAGAAAGAAGAAAACATGCAGCTCCCAGTGGCTCATTCAGAGAGAGCAAGAGACCACACAAGTTTTCCAGCTATGTGGTACTGATGAGTAAGATCATTGATTCAGAACCTTCCACTTATGAGGAAGCTGCAAAGCAGCAAGTGTGGAAGGATGCTATGACAGAAGAGTACTAATCCATCATGAAAAATGGTTTGGGAAGCGGTTTCGAGACCAGAAGGGAAGTTAGTGGTGACTTCCAAGTGGATCTACAAGATCAAGCATGCTGCAGATGGCAGCATAGAGAAGTACAAAGCTAGATTTGTGGCTAGAGGATTCTCCCAAAAAGAGGGAGAAGATTATGACAAGACATTTGCTCCAATAGCCAGGTACACTTCTATTATATCTATTATTTCTATTGCATCTGCTATGGGCTAGAAATTACACCAGATGGATGTAAATACTATTTTCTTGAATGTTGTAATTGAAGAAGTGTACATAGAGAAACCACAAGGTTTTGTAATCTATGTGAAGGAGTCCCATGTTTGTAAATTTAAGAAAGCTTTGTACGAGCTTAAGCAGGCACCCAGGGCATGGTATGCCAGAATAGACAATTATTTGATGAGCTTGGGGTTTACGAAGAGCGATGCAGATCCCAACCTTTACTACAAGGTTGAAGATGGTTGCCCCTTGATATTGGTACTATATGTGGATGAACTGTTTCTTACAGGGGATGAGAAGCTCATAGATGGGTGCAAGAGGGAGCTCACTCCAGAGTTTGAAATGAAGGATCTAGGTTTGAAGCACTATTTCTTGGGATTAAAGGTGTGGCAGAGACCAGATGAGATCTTCCTTAGCCAAGGAAAGTATACAATTGAGATCCTGCAGAGATTTGAGACGATGGACTGCAAGTCCATGAACACACCTATGGTTACGAATCTGAAGCTCTTGAGTGATTCTTCTTCATATTTGGTTGATCCCACGATGTACAGACAGTTGATCGAATCCTTGATGTACCTGGTTAACACCAAACCGGATATATGCTTTGCAATGAACACATTGAGTCAGTACATGGTTGAGCCTAGACATGTACATTTGGTAGCAGCAAAGCATGTATTGAGGTACCTGCATGGTACGGTTGGATATGGACTCAGATATGTCTCGAACGATGAAGTAAAGCTACAAGGTTATACAAACTCTGATTGGGTGAGGAGTGCAGTGGACAAGAAAAGCACATTAGGATGTTGCTTCAGTTTGGGATCAGGTATGATCTCATGGTTGAGCAGAAAATAGTCATCGGTGGCACTTTGTACAGCAAAGGCAGAATATATAGCAGCCAGTGTTGCAAGCCATGAAGTAGTGTGGCTTCAAAAGTTGCTTGCAGGGTTATTTGATCTAGAGTTGGAGCCAACTTTGATATACTGTGATAATCAAAGTTGTGTGAAGCTTTTAGAGAATCCAGTCTTTCACGACAAGTCAAAGCATATAGAGATCAAAAACCATTTCATCTGAGACATCGTGCAGAAAGGAGCAATAGAACTCTGGTACATATCCACATATGAACAGATAGCTAACATTCTCACCAAGCCTCTGTCTAAAGTGAAGTATGAGTACTTCATAGACAAGCTTGGCGTGATGCAAAATGTCCACCCTCATTGAGATGGAGTTGTGATGTTTATCCTACAGCTGGAAAATACTCTCCCTTTGGCCAAGGGATTCCCAGATTAGTCATGTGAAGTGACTAAGGGAGTAATGAGTAGCCTGGTACAAGTCTTTCCTAAGCCATGTTAAGTGGCTAGGTGTGATTAGGACTTGTAGCGTGGTCTTGCCTACGCCATGTGAAGTGGCTAGGTGTGATTGGGACCATGGCGTAGCCTTGCCTAAGCCATGTGAAGTGGCTACGTGTGAATGAGGCTATGGTGGTAGTCTTGCCCATACCATGTGAAGTGGATGGGTGTGATTGGGACTACTAGGAGAGGAGAAACATCATAGATACTTGCAGCATCGTCTTGAGACTATGATGATAGTCTTGCCCATGCCATGTGAAGTGGATGGGTGTGATTGGGACTATTAGAGAAGAACATCATGGAAGAATATCTCCCTCGCTAAGAGGGAGTGTTGATGTTTTGTAGCAGCGGGAGGTATTCCCTCCTGGACAACTTTTCTTAGAGAGTAAGATTCCAAGAAGTCAAAGTATGAGCATTGAATAGCTAAAGAATACCCCAGAAGAGAAGTTGGCCCCACGAGAAAATAATAAAGAAAAAATAGAATTCCAAGAAGAGAAGTCGGCCCCAGTAAAGTGACTTGAAGACTATAAATAAAGGGAGACGCCTTGTCATTTGACATACATTCACTCAACTCCTTAGCTAGTGCGCAAGTCTAGTAGTAGTTGCAGTGCAGTAGCAGTAGTAGTTCTAACAAATTCTTCAAGGAGCATCTTAGCAGTTGTTTTTGGCGATGCGCTATCTTTGTTCAATGTTGCTCAGTTGTCTACCCTTGCTAGGGTTTGACAAGAAGAAGAGATAAGTACTTGTTATTAGGGTTTCTTCATTGTTGGTTTTGCTCTTGTGAATAGAGCTTGTTCATGGTTGTATTGTGTTATAAAAAACATTCTCTCTAAGAAAAGTTGGTTGGGTTTTTCCCCGAGTTTGGGATTTTCCCATGATAAATCTTTGTGTCTTCTTGTGCTTGTCTATCTGCTTCTAGATCCTGCTTATATTTTCAGTATATGGTTGTTGAATGTTAAAGGAAGATCAAAATACTCTAGTAAATCTATTGCTACTGAAAATTTAAGAAAATCTAACACAGACAACCTGATCAATATAAAAGAATTAAGAGGCATCTAGGCACCTTCAATGCCATGAGCAATAATTGGGTGACAACTAGGTGTCTAATAAGTATGGAGGTATGTTTAAGTACTTACCTTTACCACACAAAAGATAACTTTGAGCAAGTTTATGCATAGAGGACACATAATCTGGTAGGTTCCAATAATACTACCAAAATGAGGATAGAAAACTTAAAAGATCTTGAAAGGTAAAGATGGTTTGCACCTCCAAAGTCGGCTGCAAATTTTGTGGATATAATATCTCACGTGATTCAGCATTGTAGAAGAAATGCCATGTACATGCACACAATGCTCCTCCAAGGAGAGGCACCATACCCCAGGAGAGTCCTTTCCATGTTTGGCATCCTGGCTTATCTCCATACTGCCACACCAAAGCCATGGCCACCATCCATTCCACAACACTGGAATGTGAATGACCCATGTGGGAAAAGACAAAGCATTCTTGGGTTCCTGTGCAATCAAAGCTTTTGCAAATTCCCATTTGAGATTCAACGACTGGTTATTACCAGAACCAAAAACTGTAGGGTAACTCCATTCTGTACCCAGCATACCAAAAATTGGAGAGATTACATAATTTTTGTTTCACAAAGGAAAACTCCCTTGAAGTTGGATTCCAAATACACCACCAAAATCTTGAAATGTATGTTTATATTCCTTCAATATGGTTAAATGAATTTTCTGGTCGAAATTGGTATTTTTCAGAATTCAATTTCCTAAAAATAAAAAAGGCAAAATTCCCAATAGAGGACATGAGAGTTTTAAGGCTAGGAGATAGAATTTGTGCTTCAGATTTAGGCTTCCTTTGGACTTCTAATTGGTATAGTAAAAAAAAACATAGATGCTAAGACAGTCATACCAAGGTGTACTCAAATGAAAATTTATATCATACATATTACTCACACTTAGTCTACACTCAGGGTTTGTGATTCTTAAAAGAAAACTCCAATCACATAAGCTCTGATTTTACACACATTCACGAAGGTATTATGCTGTAAGATATTGCTGAGACAGTGAGACAGGAGATGCTATCAAACAGAATTAAAATAATGCAAACTATATGATACGCTATGATGCAATCTTTATACACATACGATGCAATCTCTGATGTTTCTACCCAGGTTCAACAATCATAACAAAACCATTTGTTGTCACACTTGTAAGAACAACATCCCATCATTAACTTCAATAGTTGTTATAGAAATATGGCAGTATGCATTCTTGCAATTTGTCATACGGTTTGAATGCAATCCAGAATTTAAAAAAGAAAAAAAAGTTCTCTCAATGCTATTATTTAACGAACAGATTTTAGGCTTATCTACTGTTGCTAGAGATTTGTGCAATAAATCTAAAATGCTCCCTACTCACCATCACCATTTCTCAACCAGCAAGCAAACAATGCCATAAAGTCTATCACACATATATGAGAGATTTCGTTCCACTGTTTTGTCAAGCAGTCTTGGTATTCAAGGTTTCACTATGAAAATCTCTGTAGCCTTGGATCATCTAGATTACAAACAGGAAGGGAACTTCGATCCCATTTCATTTCACACAAACAGAGCAGAGTAATTTCAACATACCCATGTGAACATGTGATTACAAGCAGTGCAGACCCTTTTCTCATCAGAACATGCACATCAAGGCTTCTATGAAATCTGGTCGAAAATTTATGAGATATTCAAGGGAAAAATCAGCGCAAGAGAATGTTCTCTTCATTGAAATGGTTTCTTGTTTCCGTAGTCTCATCATGTATAAATTTCCATAACAGTTGGCATTTATGAATATTCATTAGCAAAGATGTAAATAGTGTCTACCGGATTTCAAAAACCATAGAATTTAATTCTCAGAATTTCAATCTTACACGCAGAACATAAATACAGGAATTTATGCTCAAGGCAGAGACGCGCGGATTTATACACAGGGCAGAGACTTACATTGACTGAAATAAAACATAACATTAAACCAGAACACAGTTTAAAATTTAATGCATAAGTAGAGATACACTTATCTGTTGCTAAATTGCAGACCAACCACCAACTGAGCGAGCTGTTTTCACCCCACCGTAGGCAAATCCACAGTAGACGCCACCCCCTAGCCGGGCTATGATACCACTAGGGCGAAGCAAGGATAGTTAACTCTAAACTTTGGTTTCTTATCAATGTTTTCCTCCACAGATTTCTTGATGACTTCAGTCCTATGGCACCCACATACCTGCCCCACACAACACAGTGAGTATTTCCTTCTCTGTTGTTCAATACCTCAAAATTTTCTCACTCTCGTGCTATTCAGTGTGTGCATAGAAGGTCCAGATTATGTCCCAAGTTTCAGCAGAGTTTTCCAAGTTTTCTTGGCTTCTTCTCAAGGTTACCAGCTTCCATTCATGGTTGGTTGGTCTATGATGGGTTTGGCTCCCTCCCTCTCATGTCTAACCTCTCCAAACTCTTCTCTGTCCCTTTTTCTAACAGCCTCTTTTTTGCCATTCGAATTTTCCTCATGCCTAAAGGGTAGAGAGTTCAATCTCAACTTCTCCTAGTTCCAAGAATATAAGGGAGACAATTTGCTAAAATTTAGGAGTTGTGGCTTAGATTGAGGAATTGGTTTCCTCCACTTCTCTTAACTTATTTTTGTTTGGAAATTAAAAATTCAAATTGGGTGAGAATTCAAGATAACATAGGGTAGATGATTTAGGCATAAAACCCCCTTCGACCCCCTCACCTTTCCCCTCTTGTGGTATCATAGCCCCTGTAGGCGCTCAAGCTCAGCTGATTTTGGTCTTCTTTATTAACTGCAAAACAAAAAGATGTACAAAATTCACAGCACCATCATATGGTGTCAATGTAGCAGAGTTATAAAGCATCCAGGCAAAGTATAAGCATTTAATTACAAAAATTCCAAGAGTAAAAATTAGGGGTATTACAGTACATACATGTGTACATATTACTATTATGTTTATGGTTTGTTTATAGCTTGCCCATTAAGGTTAATTTTGTACTTAGTATTTTCAATAAACACTGTACATATGCAAGGCATATGTAATGAGGCTCAAGGCCAAGGCCCATTAAGAATGAAATACATTGCACAAGATTTTTTGCTACGTAGTGGGGTAAGACTCAATGTCACATGGTATGAATAATATGCACAACATGGTATGAATAACAGGCACGAGATAACATAATATGATTCAATAAAAAAAAGTATGGAAAAAGAATTGCCTTGGGGCATGAAGAAGGCATATGAAAGACAGATGGATGATGGCACAATTAGGTTGCACCATGTTCCATGCTAGGTGGTTGTCCTTACTTTCTAGGTGGCAAAGAATTGGGATTAGTATGTGTTATGAGTACCACTTGAAAAATTTTGCATGTGAAATTAATGTCTTACGGGCTGCATACTTTAGACTCATTAGTAGATTATGTAAGAGATTTTTACAGCCATTCTAAGTTCTTCTCCCCACAGTGCCATGCATAGCTGCTACAAGGTAAATCTGCAACTAACTAATAGTGAGAAAGGGTATCTTGTCTAGCAAATTGTTTGCAAGCATATGAAATGTTAATAAAGGCTTGCTTTCTGAGCCTAAAACCAATGTTGGGGTCAATTTCCAGTGAAATAAGTCAAACATCACTAGCTCATCTGCACCTGTGAAGGAATGGCAGTGAAGAACAGAGAGCCTGTTTGGCAGCGTGATTTACATCCTTGTGCAGCATAGAGATCAGTAAGAAAGCTTTGCGCCAGCAGTGAGGCAAGCAAGGTGACAACATATATTTCTGCAGTAGTATCTCGATGTTGAAGCTCCACCATATGACACTTGCTTGTGTCATGAATGTTAATTTCTTGAAAGCCAACAATCAGAAATTCTATGCCAATAATTTAACAACTCAGAATTTAATCTACTGCTGATATAAATTCTGTAAACTATGCAGAAAATTTACAGCTAAGTTTTAACCAAAAGATGCACAGCGGAATCATATACAGCACACACATTTGAACACATATATTTCTGGGCAATGCCCCTGAAAAAAAACCCTGAAGGGAAAACCAGTAAATGAAAGAATATTATTGGCTTCAGAGGAAGAAAATAATTACAGTAGCTAATTCAGAAATTTCTTACATCCCAGCAAACTCGGCTTGTACAGCCCTGCTTTTTCGGCCTTACTTTTTTGCCCTGCTTTTTGCCCCTGCTTTTTTGACCCTGTTTTTCGCCTTGCTTTTTCGGCCAAGCTTTTTCTGATCCAGCTTTCTTGGCCCTTCTTTTTTGAAAATTGATGCTCCCGCTCCCCGCTCCCAACAGCCTTGGTTGAACCTACAGATCCGTAGTTGTTGGCAGCTCACAAGAAGGAAGTCAAGGCCAAATAGATGATTATGGATGCTATAAAGGATCATTTGATTCCTCGTATCTCTGAGAAGAAGATTACAAAGGAGTTGTTTGATGCCCTGGTTGGCCTCTACCAAAGTGTGAACATAAACAAGGAGATGATTTTGTGGAGCAAACTTAGATCTATAGAAATGTCCAGAACAAACTCGATCACTAGTTACATTATGAAGGTCACACAACTGCGTGATCAACTTGCAGCGGTTGGGGAGAAGATTGCAGATGGAGAGCTAGTGAACATGGCACTGAATGGATTCTCATCTTCAAGGGAACCATTTGTCAAGGGCATTTGTGCTTGTGACAATCTCCCTTTTTTGAAAGATTGTGGGATGAATGTATCTAGGAGGACACTCGGATGGAGTCAAAGGCCATCAGGAAGGGTGGTGAAAATAAATTAGACCTATTTGGACAAACAACAAAGGGAAAAGGTAAAGGACCCAGCGAGGGTAAGAGAAAGAATGAGGAGTCAACCTCACAGCCCGGGATGAAGGACTTGAGTAAGATTAAGTGCCTCATTTGTCATAAGAACGGGCATTATGCATCACAGGGTCCAAATAAGAAGAAGGGTAAATGGAAGCAGCAACAGAATCAAGTAGCAACCTCTGCAGAAACTCAGATGAACAAGCTTGCTACTAAGTTTGAGAAGGATTTCTCGATGGCATCTTTCCTTTCTACCAACATGATTCTGAGGGATGCTTGGTATGTGGATAGTGGGGCATTTTGGCATATGACATCAGCCCAATAATTTTTTTGTAATCTAAACAAGCAGGACTTGAGGGTTCAACTTGAGCTTGGTGTAGATGCCAAATACCCAATAGCAGGAGTTGGTACCATTCCCTTCTAGCCGCAGTCAAGTAACTATTTAGACTTTGAATATGCTTTTTTGTTCCAGGTCTTAGGAAGAATTTTCTTTTAGTTTTGGTTATGGAGGATAAGGGCTAAGCAATGGAGTTCGAGAACTAGCAGGTCCTCATCAAGCCAAAGGAATCTAGCCCAAAAGCAGAAGAAGTGATAGGGGTTAGAGAAGGTAACCTTTACAAGTTGCAGGGAGAACCTGTTTGAGCCCTAGTTCATAACAGTGACAGTTTGTGCGAGTTGTGGCACAAGAGGATGAGGCACCCACATCACAAGGCATTGCCTATTCTAAGGAAGATAGTCACAAGCCTTCCAAAGTTTAGCATTGAGCAATAGAGAGTATGCAGAGAGTGCACACTTGGAAAACATGCCAAGACTACTCTCCCAAGCAACGAGCACAAGTCTAATGAGATTATAGACCTAGTGCATTTAGATGTTTGTGGACAAATGCCAGTAGCATCAATTTCAGGAAGCATGTATCATGTTTCTTTTATTGATGACTTCTCTTGCAAGACTTGGATCTAATTCCCAAAGACCAAGGACGAGGTCTTTAGTAGGTTTAAGGACTTCAAAGCACTAGTTGAGAACCACACATGGAAGAAGATCAAAGTCTTGAAATCGGACTATGGGGGTGACTATACATCCAAGGAGTTCATGGGTTTCTACACGGAGGTAGGAATCAAGAGGGAGCTAACGGTTCCATAAAACCCACGGTAGAATGGGGTTGCAAAGTGAAAGAATCAATCCATCATAGGGGCTACTAAGGCCATGATTCATCACCAAGAATTGCCAATGTTTCTTTGGGAAAAGGCATGAAACACAACAGGCTACATCTAGAACAGGTGTCCTCACAAGATCTTGGAGAAAAAGACACCAAAGGAATCATTCACTAGTGTGAGGCCAAAGGTGAGTCATTTCTGTATCTTTGTATGTTCTATTCATATCCATGTACTAAAAGAGAAGACGACCAAGTTGGAGCCCTCCAGTAGGAAGGGTTTATTTGTGGGTTACAGTGAGATTTCAAAGGCCTACAAGATCTATATTCCAGAGTAGAGGAAGATAGTAGTGAGCAAGGAAGTAAAGTTTGAGGAAGACCTTGCATCTAAGAAGTCCCAAGAGCCTATTCCAGTGATAGAGGATGAGAAAGAAGCTCTAAAGGTTGAGCCAAGGTCACTAATGACTTCCAGAGCAGTACAACAACCTTCAGGTGTGTTGAT
Organism: Picea sitchensis; assembly: GCA_010110895.2. NCBI lineage: Eukaryota > Viridiplantae > Streptophyta > Pinopsida > Pinales > Pinaceae > Picea > Picea sitchensis. Next base: position 117,233 of record SNQJ01S0002561.1, on the reverse strand, counting down.
TTTTCAATAGGCAAGGCTTAAGCATGAAGTTCATTCCATTTTAGCATTTTACTTAAACCATAAACAATTTGTTGCAGCAACCAAGATCACAAGAAGAAACACCATGCGCAAGTACACAAGAAGTATCCTGGGAAACCCTTCTCAACAAGGGAATAAAACCCAACCCATCCTTCACTATATTCTTCAAGAGAAAGACCTCCACCACCATAAAAACCTAGCACACAAAAGGGTGCTTACAAACCCTAGAAGACTAGTGCCTAAGAGAGGTGTGCACTTTTCCCAAGAAGAAGTACTTGCTGAAATTTCCAAACTCACTTGTGATATGATTCCTCAATGGGGAATTTACCTTTACTTATATTAGACTAAACCTGTCAACAGAAGTGTCTATTTGCACAATAGGGCCGACCTCAATAACTTATAATATAATTAATAATTACCATATTAATTATCTTTTACATTAAGGTGGGGCCAACCTGTACCCTTTACATAAAAATTAGGGTTACAGGTAAGTTTGACTCTTGAACAATATAGCAAGGGATCTTATACACCCACTAGTGCTCAACCACTAGGGACACATCAACAGGGATGTCCACATCTCTATCTCATTGTGTCTCATAGGAGAACCACACTCACTAGTGCTCAGCCACTAGGATCACATTCACTTGTGCTCATCCACAGGCACGTCCAACTTAGCAGATCTTCTTTACCACTGCATTACACAGGAGAGTCATCGGGAGTTCATCATCTCAACTCTCTGCTCAGAGGAAGCTAATACATCGTTTCATCTCTGTCTCCGAACGATGCACCCAGCTCATGGGATTTCACACATTCACCTGTGCTCAGCCATAGGCACGTCTAACTCAGTAGATCTTCTTTCTCACTGCGTTACACAGGAGAATCATCTGGAGTTCATCTCAACTCTCTGTAAGGAGGAGGCCAACACAACGTTCCAATTCTGTCTCAGATAGAAACTACACACCCATCTTAGGGGCTCTCTCTCAGGTCTATGTCCTAGAGGATGTCTCACACAGCTGTAATCATCAACACTCCCTCTCAACTAGGGAGGCATTCTCCACCAAGCCAAGTCTCTCATGAAAATACTCGAACTTCATCTTGGCAAGCGGTTTGGTGAAGATATCTGCGATCTGCTCATGGGTAGGAAGATACTGCGTGTGTATTGTCTTCCTCTACACCATGTCTCTGATATAGTGATATTTTATCTTGATGTGTTTCGATTTGTCATGAAACATAGGGTTCTCAGAGAGCTTCACACAGCTCTGGTTATCACAATGAATAGTAGTAGGATCCATCTCATGATCGAATAAATCAGTCAGAAGTTTGCGAAGCCACACTGCTTCGCGCACTGCTACACTCAATGCAGTGTACTCTGCCTCTTTGGTACTCAATACCATAGAGCTTTGTTTTCTGCTACACCAGGAAACCATGGCAGACCCCAAAGTGAAGCAACAACCGGAGGTGCTTTTCCTGTCCACTGCGCTCCCTGCCCAATCTGCATCAACATATCCCTGCAAGCTCAAGTCTACACTAGAGGCATATCTTAGGCCATAACCAATTATGCCTCGTAGGTATCTCAATACATGTTTTGCTGCTATCCAGTGTGTCTGTCTCGGTTGGCTCATAAACTGGCTAAGCACATTCACTGCATAGCATATATCCGATCTGGTGTTAACCAGATACATCAGTAATCCAATCAACTGTCTGTACAAGTGTGGATCAATCTCTCCTGAATCAATATCACTCATCTTCTTCAAATCCATCACCATTGGTGTGGGCATGGATTTGCATTATGTCATACCGAACTTTTTCAATATCTCCACAATATATTTTCCTTGACTCAAGAAAATCTCATCTGTTCTCTGCCATACTTCTAGTCCCAAGAAGTAGTGCATCAAGCCAAAATCCTTCATTTCAAATTTAGCAGTCAATGGTCGTTTGCATTCAGCATTGAGTCTCTCTGAACCGATGAGGAAAAGTTCGTCCACATATAGGACCAAGATCAAAAACCCATTGCCATCAATGTGATAATATAGGTTTGGATCAGCAACACTTTTGCTGAAACCCAAACTCATCAGAAATCCATCCATTTTCTCGTACCAAGCACGTGGTGCTTGCTTTAGACCATATAGGGCTTTCTTCAACCTGCACACATGAGATCTTCCATTGTGTATAACGAATCCTTCTGGCTGCTCGATATAAACTTCTTCCTCAATTTCACCATTGAGAAAGGTTGTCTTTACATCCATATGATGTAGCTTCCAACCCATGGAAGCAGCTAGTGCAATGATAGAACGGATGGAAGTGTATCGGGCTACTGGAGCAAAAGTCTCGTCATAGTCAACTCCCTCTACTTGTGAGAACCCTCTGGCTATAAATCTCGCTTTGTATTTCTCGATGCTTCCATCAGCTGCATGCTTGATTTTATAAATCCATTTGGAAGTCACTACAGACTTTCCCTCTGGTCTTGGAACAATATCCCATACATCATTTTTCAATATAGATTGATATTCTTCTGTCATGGCATCTTGCCATACTTGTTCACCTGAAGCTTCTCCATGACAAGATGGATCTGAGTCAATGATGTGGGTCATGGCTGAAAGGTAGCTTGAGAATCTCTTTGGTCTCTTGCTCTCTCTGGTTGTTCCTTGAGGGGCTTTATGTCCCTCTGCTTCCTGTAGAGTTTTTCGGGCCCAAGCAGGCCTTTTATGTCCAACTGTAATATCTCTGGCATGTCAATTGGAGCAACTGGATCGGCTGGAACAACTGGAGCAACTGGATCAACTAGAATAATGTTTGTCTCCCTCCGAACTATTGAAGGGGGAGAAGGCATCGTCTCACTATCAATTTCCATCTGAGATTCCATGGATCTTTGGGAGGCTATCTCTTCTTCAAAAGTAACATCTCTGCTTATTTCAATCTGTCTTTGACCAGGAATGTAGATTGGATATGCCTTTGAGGATTCACTGTATCCTACAAATGTGCCCTTTCTCCCTGAAGGTTCTAGATTGGATCTCTTCTCTTTGGGTACATGAAAATATACTGGACACCCACATATTCTGAAGTGTCCAATCTCAGGCTTCACTCCGGTGAAGGCTTCTTCTAGAGTAATGTTATTCAAGATCTAATGAGGACTTCTATTTTGAACATACACTGTTGTCATACATGCTTCTGCCCATAGAGTCATAGGTAGACTCTGATCATGTATCATTGCTTTGGTTGCCTCGATGATAGTTTTGTTTTTCCTCTCTACAACCCCATTTTGTTGAGGGTTGTAAGGAATTGTGAACTCCCTCTTGATCCCTGCTTCAATACAGAAGTTGTTGAAATCTTTGGAGGTGTATTCTCCTCCGTTATCTGATCTCAGTACCTTGATCTTTCTTCCGATTAGGTTCTCTAAGCTTTGAATTCTTAAAATTTTGTAAGGACTCCATCCTTGTTCTTCAGGAAGTAAATCCAAGTTTTTCGGGAGTGATCATCTATGAAGAGTACATAGTACAAGTACCCATTCAGATATGCAACAGTCAT
>SNQJ01S0002561.1:101520-113640 GCA_010110895.2 Picea sitchensis | reverse complement strand
TTTCCTCTCTACAACCCCATTTTGTTGAGGGTTGTAAGGAATTGTGAACTCCCTCTTGATCCCTGCTTCAATACAGAAGCTGTTGAAATCTTTGGAGGTGTATTCTCCTCCGTTATCTGATCTCAGTACCTTGATCTTTCTTCTGATTAGGTTCTCTAAGCTTTGAATTCTTAAAATTTTGTAAGGACTCCATCCTTGTTCTTCAGGAAGTAAATCCAAGTTTTTCGGGAGTGATCATCTATGAAGAGTACATAGTACAAGTACCCATTCAGATATGCAACAGTCATTGGCCCACACAAATCTGAATGTATCAAGTCCAAGATTTCCTTGGATCTATTGTCACTGCTTGAGAAGGATCATTTAACATTTTTGCCAAGAGCACAACCTTTGCAAACACCTTTATGTTGAATCTGTATCTCTGGAAGACCCGTTACCACTTTCCCTAGAGCCAGGAGAGCTCTATATTGAATGTGAGCAAGTCTTCTATGCCATAGCTCACTCAAGCTAATAGTGTCATGTAGCAGGGCCTAGACAGGTCTGATGGTTAATCTGTAGAAGTTGTTTTCTCGGACACCAATTACCTTGGAAGAATGTATATATGAGTCTTTGTGCCATGCAAGAACTCTTCCTTCTGAGAAGGTAACCTTGTAGCCTTTGTCTTCGAAGGTAAAAATGGAGACAAGGTTCCTCTTCATTCCAGGTACATATAGTACTTCTTTTAATTGAAGCTGCATATCTGAATCTAGTTGGAAGGTAGAAGTTCCAACCCCTTTCACATTATATTTGGCATCAACTCCAAGGACAACACGTAGATGTGTCTCTTTCTCAACAAAATTTGTTAGGTGATCTCTAGAACCGGTCATGTGCCTGGATGCACCACTATCAATTAACCAAGTATTATCATTGGTAGGGACCATACTTGAGAGTGTTGAGATGTTGATGTCTTCATCTCCTTGAGGTCTTGACTTCCAGGAACTGAGTTTGCTTGAACCATCAAGCTTGTCTTCCATCATGATTTTGTTCATCATAATTTTGGATTCTTCACAAACTCTTGTCAACTAGGCTAGAAAACCTAACGGCTAGGCTAGGCTAGCACTTTTAGGCTTTGTTGGACTTATGAATGCCAACAATAAGCCTTTGAAAGATAGGATAACACTGGTGAGCTGAATGGCTCCTTCAAATAGTTGCAGAAACCCTAATTTTGAATTTTCTGTAGAAATTAGAGAGACCCTAGAAACCCTAGGGCCAAAAAGTCAAAATTCTTAGAATTGCAATTTGAAGCTTGCTGGAGGTGCGCTGAAGGAGGTCGTACACTCCTATGCCCTTTTTAGCCCCAACGTCCAAGTGCCAAGTATTGAAACCTCTCAGAAAGGTCGGTCGTATGGAATTTCTGGAAACCCTAGGAGGGTCGTACGGTTTTGCAAGAGAGAGAAGATGGCTGAAAATTGTTTGTGTAATGGGTTCTTCAAGACCTATGCTCCGATACCATGTTGATTTTTCAATAGGCAAGGCTTAAGCATGAAGTTCATTCCATTTTAGCATTTTACTTAAACCATAAACAATTTGTTGCAGCAACCAAGATCACAAGAAGAAACACCATGCACAAGTACACAAGAAGTGTCTTGAGAAACCCTTCTCAACAAGGGAATAAAACCCGTCCAATCCTTTGCTATATTCTTCAAGAGAAAGACCTCCACCACCATAAAAACCTAGCACACAAAAGGGTGCTTACAAACCCTAGAAGACTAGCGCCCAAGAGAGGTGTACACTTTTCCCAAGAAGAAGTACTTGCTGAAATTTCCAAACTCACACTCGTGATATGATTCCTCAATGGGGAATTTACCTTTACTTATATTAGATTGAACCTGTCAACAGAAGTGTCTATTGGCACAACAGGGCCAACCTCAATAACTTATAATATAATTAATAATTACCATATTAATTATCTTTTACATTAAGATGGGGCCGACCTGTACCCTTTACATAACAATTAGGGTTACAGGTAAGTCTGACTCTTAAGACTTGAACAATATAGCAAGGGATCTTATACACCCACTAGTGCTCAGCCACAAGGGGCACATCCACAGGGATGTCCACATCTCTATCTCACTGGGTCTCACAGGAGAACCACACTCACTAGTGCTCAGCCACTAGGATCACGTTCACCTGTGCTCATCCACAAGCATTTCCAACTCAAAAGATCTTCTTTCCCATTGCATTACACAGGAGAGTCACCTAGAGTTCATCATCTCAACTCTCTGCTTAGAGGAGGCTAATACATCATTTCATCTCTGTCTCAGAACGATGCACCCAGCTCATCGGATTTCACACGTTCACCTGTGCTCAACTACAGGCATGTCTAACTCAGCAGATCTTCTTTCTCACTGTGTTACAAAGGAAAATCATCTGGAGTTCATCTCAACTCTCTATAAGGAGGAGGCCAGCACAACGTTCCAGTTCTGTCTCAGATAGGAACCACACACCCATCCCAGGGGCTCTCTCTCAGGTCTGTGTCCTGGAGGATGTCTCACGCAGTTGTAATCATCAACAAGGTGAAGAGGAGGAGACAGTAGCCCCTTCCAGTTCTATTAGGAGACCTCAATGGTTCACTCAAACATTAAGGGATGCTCAAGAGTATGTCGAGGCTCCTAGGAGCACGTTTAGGGAGAGAAGACCTTCGAAGAATTTTCACATGGCATTGATGAGCAACATCATAGATTTAGAACCTTCCATCTTTTAGGAGGTAGCAAGCCGGTAGGTTTGGTGGAATGCCATGGAGTACACCTCCATCATGAAGAATGATGTTTGGGAAATAGTGCCAAGACTGGAGGGGAAGTCAGTAGTGAGATCCAAGAGGCTCTACAAGATCAAGCATTCGGTAGATGACAACATTGAAAAGTTCAAGGCAAGGTTTGTGGAAAGAGGTTTCTCCTACAAAGAGGGAGTGGGCTATGAGGAGACATTTGCTCTAGTCACCAGGTACACTTCCATTAGAGCAGTTATGTCTTTAGTTTCAGTTATGGGATGGAGGATACATCAGATGGATGTAAATATAGCTTTCTTCAATGGCATTATTGAGGAAGAAGTGTACATAGAGCCAAATGTAGCTTCAAGAGCTCTCCAAATCGTTTTGAGAAAATATTCATGAATAATGAGAATGGGCTCCAATTGCACTTTCATACCCTTTTTCCTTTTCTGCTCTCATAATAATTATTAAGTGACTTTATAAGTATCCCTTTAATATTTCCACAAAGTCACTGTATATCGCCTTTTAATTTTATTATTCAATATCACCTTCAAATGTTTTTTCACCAGGCAACATTAAATAATTTAATTAATTAATTCCCTCGCACTGACCATAGCCTACGGGAATTAAATAGGCTATTAAGTCCTCCTGGAGTGATCACTGGGAAAGGGCCATTACAGTCCCCCCTTCTCGAGATTGCTTGTCCTCAAGCAACTCCAAGTTAGGGTGCTGCAATATTTGATCTCCTTCCCACATAGCATCCTCCACTGGCAAGTCTCTCCATTTGATAAGATACTCTTTGATCACTCTTCTCCTCAATTTCCTCTCTGTGACATCCAGAATCTCCTCATGAATCAACACCAACTGCCTGTCTTCATCCAGTGGGGGTAACTCTGTTGAAGAAGTAACATGTTGTCCCAGTGCCTTCTTGAGGCATGATATGTGAAAAACATTATGAATCTTGCTCCCCTTTGGTAGCTCAAGCTCATAAGATACTTCCCCAACTTGCCAAATTACCCTATATGGACCATAAAAGTGTGGTTTCAACTTTTTTGCACCACTTTTCTTCAATGAAGACTGTCTGTAGGGATGCAACCTCAAGAAGACCAAGTCTACATACATCTTATGTTGATTCTAGGCAACCTGCAAGTTCTCCTTAAGGATCTTAAGGATATCTTGGCTCTTCTGTATCCAATCCTTGGCTTTGGGAGCCCCGCTATCCCCAAACGCCAAATCCACAAATGAAGGAGCATCATAGCCATGTAATGCTCAAAACAAGGTCATACCAATGGACATATGGTAAGTGGTATTGTAACAATGTTCTCCCAGATGTGACCACTTAATCCTTGCTTTTTTTGTCCTGAAACGTAGTTACGCAGATACCCCTCAACCCATTTGTTCACAATCTTCGTATGGCTATTCATCTAAGGGTGATAATTGGTACCAGGACTCAACTTTGTGTCGGCCAATCTGAACAGCTCCTACCAAAATGCACTAAGAAATTTGTTGTCCCCATCACTGACAATGTACTTAGGAAACCCATGGAGTCTAAACACCTCCCTGAAAAACAGCGTTGCCACCTGCAGTGCCTTATACTCCGATGAAATTGCGAAGAAGTGAGTGAACTTGGTCAATTGATCAACAACTACATAAATGCAATCCCTACCATGCACCTTCGGTACACTTGTGATGAAATCCATCGACACACTCTCCCATGTTAGTCCTATAATGGGCAAAGGTTGCAATAATCATGTTGGATGGGTATGCTTTGACTTGTTCTGCTGACAAGTCATGCATTCCCTCACATGTCGCAACACATCATCCTTGAGGCCCTTCCATGAGAACCTCTCTCTAATCTACCTGTAGGTTTTGAAGTATCCAGGGTGCCCTGCCAATGGTGTATCATGAATAGCCCTCATAATATTCTCCTTAAGTGTGGACTCCAGAACTAACTATATTCGGTCCTTGTAGAAGATAATGTCATCCACCACTCTATACCTGTCATCCTCAATGTGACCATTCATCAACTCACAAGCAAACTTATTCTTGCAGTATTCCACCAAAAGGTGGGACTTCCAATCAGGTGAAGCCTCCGTAAGGGAATATGCAGTTGGTTTCCTGGAAAGGGCATCAAGTTTCAACAACAATATTTTTCTTGCCCTTGACATATTCGATGTCAAAATCATAAGCCTGTATCTTGTTGACCTACTTTTGTTGTCTTTCATTCATATCCTTTTGTTCCAGGAAATATCGCAGATTGTTGTGGTCAGCCCTAACCACAAACCTTCCACCTGCCAAATATTGTTTGAACTTCGCCAAGGCATGCATAATGACGAGTATCTCCTTGTCATAGATGGAGTAGAGTCTCTCTGGTCCCCTGAGCTTTCGACTCTCGAATGTTATCAGATGTTTGTTCTGCATCAAGATAGCTCCTATACCCTCACCTGAAGCATCGCACTCAAGCACAAACGGCTAAGTGAAATCGGGAAGTGCCAATACTGGACAAGTGCTCATCACCTCCTTGAGCTTGTTGAATGCCTTATGAGATTCCCCTATCCATCTAAATTCCCCTTTCTTCGTGAGATCTGTCAGGGGTGCACACAACTGCGAAAACCCCTTAACAAAGCACCTATAATAAGTGCACAATCCATAAAACCCACACAACTCTTTAAGGGTCATAGGCGGTGACCAATCCAATATGGCATGTATCTTCTCTTGATGCACCTGCACACCCTACGCACTGATCACATGGCCCAAATACAAAATCTTTGTCATGCCAAATTCACATTTAGACACCTTAGGATATAATGATTGCTTCCCCATAATGCCCAATACCTCGTCTAACTATGTCAAGTGATCCTCCCATGTCATGTTGTATATAAGGAGATCATCAAAGAACACTAAAAGAAACTTCCGCAGCTTCTTGTTGAAAATGTGATTCATGCAAGAATGAAAAGTGGCAGGCACATTGGTCAACCCAAAAGGCATGACCAAGAACTCACAGTGCCCATAATGGCACCTGAAAGCAGTCTTGTGAATATCCTACTCCCTGACCCTGATTTGGTGATATCCCGATCAAAGATCAATCTTTGAGAAGTATACTGCCCCATGCAATTCATCCAACAGCTCATCGATCCCGGCAATAGGATATTTGTTTCTGACAGTTTTCTTATTCAGGGCACGATAGTCAATACAGATCCTCATAGCTTCGTCCTTCTTCTTAACCAAGACCACTGAAGAAGCGAGTGGACTAGAACTGGGTCTGATATGTCCCATATCTAACAACTCCTTGACGGCCTTCTCTATTTCATCCTTGAACTTCTTTGGGTGCCTGTAAGGAGTAGTTATCATCGGTTTGGCCCCTTCTTCTAATTCATAGGTGTGCTCGAAGCCTCCGTCAGGAGATCTCCTTGGAGGAATCTCTCCAAAGATCTGGTCATGTTTATTCACCAATGACTGAGTGTCTACATGATAAGGATGGTTGTTATCCAAAGGTTTCTTAGACATAATCAGACACTCTAGGATGCAAGCTACATCTCTATGCTTGAATATGCTTTCCATCCGCTTTGTTGAAACAATATTAGGAGTACCATTGGCCATACCCCTAAGAACCACCTTCTTACCATCCGCTGCCCTGAATTCTAGCTCCATTGTTTGGTAGTTGATAGAATGTTTTCCCAAGGAATAAAGCCACTGAACACCCAAGACGACATTAGTGTTTGTCAGTTCAACTAAATCAAATTCATTTGTCACAGTGTAGTTTCCCAATGTCACATCCAACCGCGGAACCTTCTGTGTCCATGTCATATTGTACCCATCAGCTACCACTACATTAAATCCCTCAAAGTTTTCTGCAGGATTGTCTCTCCTAGCCACTAGAGCTGAGTCAATGAAGTTGTGGGTTGCCCCACCATCAATCAAAACTATGGCACGTTTTCCCTATAATACTCCACAGACTCTGAAAGTGTTAAATCTAGGGACACCTGATAGAGTGGCAATAGTCTCACCCTTAACCTCCTCATGTGGTTGCTCATCATTCGGGTTGTTGTGCTCGTTGCCCTGAGCCTATCCTGCTTCCTCTTCCCCATCACTATCTGAAAGCACCTCTATGTAATGCACCTTACCCTTACCCATGCACCTGTGACCAGGTTCCCAAGGCTCCTTAAAATTGAAACAAAGTTTCTTCCTTCTCAATTCTTTACGAGCCTCGCCATCCAACCTATCTCTCCCGGCCCACTCCTTCTGGAAGGGTTTCTTGTCTTTGTTTTTTTGAGGAAGGAAAGGTTTAGAAGAGAATTTGTTCTTTGGGATTGGGTTCTCCATGTCTCGTGCTCTAATGATAGCATCTTGAAGAGACATTGGTTTGAAGGCATTAATCCAACCACGCACGGGCTCAGACAGTCCTTCAATGAAAAGAATAATCAGCCTATGCTCCGACACATCCATCACCATGACCACAATCCTCTGAAACTCTGAAATGTAAGCATCCATTGTCCCCATCTGCTTGAGCTATGCCATCTCTCTGAAATGCAACTTTGGGTCCTTCTTATCAAATCAATCAATAAGCCTCTGTGTGAAGTCCAGGTATGAGGTAATACTAGCATACCCCAACGTGACTAGCCCATGGTACCACCACTCATGGGCCTCTCCATCCAAATGCAATGTAGCATATCTGATGGCCTCTGTCTCCAACATAGGATTGAGTTGGAAATATGTGTCCAACTTCTAAACCCAAGCTATGGCAGTGCATTTGTATGAGCCATCAAAGGAAGGGATAGACAATTTCCCAACCTTTCGCTAAAGATCCAGATTTTGTGGGCCCTTGTTGTAATCCCTTGTCCTATTTATGTACTTGATGGTGAAAAAATCATGTAAGGACATAGCGGCATGAAATTCCTCGCCAAGAGTCTGATACTCCCTCAAATAATCAGTAAACCCTTCACCTTGTCCTTGTTGTCCATGATTTCCATCTTCTTGTCCTTCCAAGAATTGAAGTAAGAGAGGTCTAGGAGTCACTCTACTAGTTGTTAGATTGTTATTCTTTGTAGAGGTATGAGTGTTGCTCCCTTCAGCATGGTTCTCATTGTTACCATTGTTTCCATTAGTCCCTCCTGAACCATTATTGCCAGCTTTGTTTTCGTTCCATTGATTATTTGTTATAAGTTGGGTGAGAAGTTGAACCAACTATTGTTCCCTCCTTGCAAGGTCATTCAAAATATTTATAGTGCTTCCCTCAGAATGTTCATCCCTATCCCCCATGTATTCCTCTTCTTCTGACTCTGAGTTAAATATGTTATCAGCCCCTCGCTGCCTTCTACTCCTATACATGATATATTCTCTGTCCTCTGGATGCATTAAAAAAAACATGCAACTCACAGGCTGGCAGGAATATCAGCTCTAATACCATTGTAAGATCCCCTTCCTTAACTGTTGATATGTTTATGTGTTTATTATATTTCTGATCCCTTCCTCAAGACAAATCCACAACAGATGCACAATATTTTTGGCACACAATTTGGGTTTTATTGCACTCAACATAAAAAAACATCTATTACATTTAATTGCAAATGATAACAATCTCATTCCAAAACTATAACAGCAGAAATAACTCAGCAAATACAATCTGATTTATCTACTCTTTCTGACCTGTAAATTGTTGAATTTTTTATGGTTGCTCAAGCACATGTAGTTTCTTTTCAATTTAGTATGAACTTGAACCATAAACAATGCAGCAACACAAAATACAATTGTTGCAGTAAACCAAGATCACAAGAAGAATAACCATGCACAAGACACAAGAAGTTATCCTGGGAACACTCTTCTCAAACAAGGGAAAAACCCAGCAACACTTTACTATATTGCCAAGAGAAGAACCCTCTCCACATAAAAACCTAGCACACACAATAGGGTGCTCTATGACCAAGAAGGATAGTGCATAGAAAAGAATGCGCACTAAATTTTAGCTCTCCAAGTATGCATTGTGAGAGAATGAGATATGATCCTCAATGGAGATCATTCACTAATATATACATGACCTAACTCAATGAATAGACAAATCTATTGGCACAATAGGGCCACCTTGTACAACTCAATAATACAATTAATCTTTTACATAATATTAATTGTCTTTACATAGTAGGGCCGACTTGTACCCTTCACAATACAAATTACGGTTTTACAATAGTCTTACTCTTTGACAATATAGCAAGGGGTCTCACACGCATCCTCTAGTGCTCTGCCACTAGGGACAAGTCCACATGTGCTCAACCACAAGGGACGTCACTCTCAAACAGATCAACTCAACTAAATCCATAGGAGTACAAACTGGAGAGCCATCTCAAGTCATCTCAACTAAGTCCATAGGAGTACGACGGGAGACCATCTCAAGTCATCTCAACTCAGTCCAAAGGAGCACGACAAGAGACCAACACAAATCATCTCAACTCAGTGTAGAGGAGTACGATCTGGAAAATGTCTCATGAAGCTGTAATCATCAACATAAATAACCATGTGTTGGGCAGCAATTAATGCAGTGGTACAACCTCCTTTCTATACACCATGGACAACAATTGTTTGGCACAATTCAGTGAGGCGATTGGAGAATAGCGGCAGCTTGATATGCTGCATGAAACGACCCTTTTGTGAGACCCCATGACCTGCAATGAGTTGGTACGGCCTCCTTTAAAGATCCTCACGAGATGATAATAATGGCACGGCTTCTTACTGAACTCCCACGTGTTACAAATAAAGGGTATGGCCTCCCTTTGAACTCCCACGAGTTGCAAATGAAGGGTACAGACTTTTTCTAAACTGCCACGTGCTGCAATAAAGGGTACAACCTCCCTTTGAACTCCCATGAGCTGCCAATAAGTGGTACTGCCCTCACAAAGCACCCACCAAACTCTGAAAATATCCCACGATTTGGTCAATTTGATGTGCCTTCCTTATTCCACAGTAGATCCCAGTGAAAAATCTGATTGATCTCTCCAACTTAACTGGCTAGGGTGGATTAGTTTCACCACCGAACACAATCGCTCAAGGGTTTCAATCCTAGAGCCAAAAAGCTTTAAGAGCTCTCCAAATCAATTTTGAGAAAATATTCATGAATAATGAGAATGGGCTCCAATTGCACTTTTTATACCCTTTTGTCTTTCCCACTCTCATAATTAATTATTAAGTGACCTTATAAGTCTCCCTTTAATATTTCCCTAAAGTCACTTTAATTTAATTATTCAATATCACGTTTAAAAGTTGTTTTTCGCAAGGCAACATTAAATAATTAAATTAATTAATTCCCTTGCATCGACTATAGCCTATGGGAATTAAATAGGCTATTAAGTCCTCCTGGAGTGATCACTGGAAAAGGAACATTACAAGGTTTCAGATGGAGGACTGCAAACCTATGGCCACGCCCATGATCATTAATCTGAAGAAGGTGACAGCTTCATATTCAGAGTTTGTAGACCCTACATTGTACATGCAATTAATAGGTTATGTGGTCGTCCTTATACACACTTGCAAACGTGGACTAAATCTCAATTCACTTAGTGTGTCCTCAGAGACACAATGTCTAAGTTCAAGCCCACTGTCACCTCAACTTGAACTTCTTCCGTCTAGGCTTACTCCTAGGGAAGCCAAGGGGGGTAGACCCTAGTTACTATGTGAGTTAAAAAGATTAATTCTAGGAGTTAATTTTAATTGTTAGAAGGTTGGGGGGAATCTAGCCTATATGAAGGACAAACAATGCAAAGTGCAAGATTTCAATGAGAAGCAACCTTTTTCCTAAGTCAACTAAGACTAGTGCCTAAGGTTGGGTAATGGAGTCAACTAAAGTTACAAAGAGATTAGATTTTATGTAATGTCCCATTTTTCCTAGGCAGTTGGGATACCATGATGGTTTATACAGTTTCCCGTAAACCATTAGACGGATGAGTTAGGGAAATGATATTGGTAAAGTCACTTTCAAATTATGAAGTGAAAACTTAGGAAAAGTGAGTTTATTAATATTAAACCCCTCTTTGAGGGTATTTCTCTCCAATTATTAATTAAATGAATATTTTAATGGAGAAAAAGAAAAGTAAAGGAATAAAAGGACAAGCGAGGGTTGGAAAGCGCATTATTGACTATTCATTTGAGAAATTGAATTTGGAGAAGAGCTCGGTGAGCAAACGAGGGTTTCAGCAGGAAACCCATTTCAACACTCGGATTCGGCAGTGAAACCATCTGTCCTAGCCGAGAGATTGGAGAAGCCACTCAGCCTTTTCATTTGCAGGTATCGGCATTATGTTTTTGAGGAGATTTGTTGGAGAAGACTCTCATTTCTAGAGCTGAGAAGAGAAAGGGCATTCTTCTTTGGCACGTGAGAGCTATTGGGCGTTTTCTTCTTGAGCTTGGATGCGTCCTCCATTCCCTGCTGCGTGTGATCTGTTGTTGTTGAGTTTGGCATCTTATCCAAGTCGTGGTACCTTGGCTGGGGCGTGATCTCTTGCTGGTCGTCTTCTATTTGCTGCGTGCTACCTCTGCTGGCTGTTTTCTTCCCCATTTACCAATGCTGTGTGTTCCCTTCTTGTGCTACGTGGGAGGTGTTGCATGCTCATTTTTGTGCTGCGTGGGAAGTAAAGGGAAGGTGGTTGTTTGGTCGACCTCCATTGGTTGGCTATACCTTGCAAGAGGAGAGGCCTACGACTTAGCTGGGACTGCCATACTACTCCCTGTTGTCGTCCTAATGCACACTTGCAAACGTGAGCTAAGTCCAACTCACTTAGTGTGCCCTCGAAGACACAATGTCTAAGTTCCAAGTCCACACTGTCACCTTGACTGGAACTTCTTCCTTCTAGGCTTACTCCTAGGGAAGCCAAAGGGGGTAGTCCCTAGTTACTAAGTTAATTTTAGAGTTAAAGGTTCTAGGAGTTAGTTTTAATTCGTTATAGGCCAAAGGGGGGACAACTAGCCTAGGATGACAAGCAGCAATGCAAAGTGCAAGTCTAATCTATATGACAGTCAAGCCTTTCCCTAAGCCTACTAAGACTAGTGCCTATGTAAGGTAATGGGGTCGACTAAGGTTTGAGGGTGCTTCAATTACAATAAATATTACAAGTAAAACAGAATAAAACTACCCCAAACCACAGATTACAACTATACAAAGAATTTCTAAATGTTATAGTGTTTACAAGATTTACAAATCAGATACAGAAATATAGAAATGTACAAGATACAAGATATACCAATTAGATACAAAAAAACGTCAATGTAACAAGATGTACAAGATATAAACAAGATGTAAATGATTTACACACATAAACCAAGCATGCCCCAAATGGCACTTACTCCATTTGGACTGCCTTCACTGGCAACCAATCACAAAAGCACTTAAG
>SNQJ01S0002561.1:90430-101510 GCA_010110895.2 Picea sitchensis | reverse complement strand
GATGTATGGGGACAGGTACAGGACGGAGGGCACTTTTGAGGAGGTTGTTTCACAGGAGTCACCCCATTGGGATGATGAGGGGTGGTGGGCCACAAGCCCCGAAGAGATCCTGCAGGTTCGAGGATGGAAATTCCATGATAGGGCAATCAGGGAATACTTGGTAAAATGGCAGGGTCTACCTGTGGAGGATGCTACTTGGGAAAACGAACAGGTGTTGCAGTTTTCGGGTTTGAAGTTGCTTGAGGACAAGCAAATTTGGGCAGGGAAGACTGTAATGTCCCGTTTTTCCTAGGCAGTTGGGATACCGTGATGGTTTATACAGTTTCTCATAAACCATTAGACGGATGAGTTAGGGAAATGATATTGGTAAAGTCACTTTCAAATTATAAAGTGAAAACTTAGGAAAAGTGAGTTTATTAATATTAAACCCCTCTTTGAGGATATTTCTCTCTAATTATTAATTAAATGAATATTTTAATGGAGAAAAAGAAAAGTAAAAGAATAAAAGGACAAGCGAGGGTTGGAAAGTGCATTATTGACTATTCATTTTGAGAAATTGAATTTGGAGAAGAGTTCGGTGAGCAAACGAGGGTTTCAGCTGGAAACCCATTTCGGCACTCGGATTCGGCAGTGAAACCATCTGTCCTAACCGGGAGATTGGAGAAGCCACTCAGGCTTTTCATTTGCAGGTATCGGCATTATGTTTTCGAGGAGATTTGTTGGAGAAGACTCTCATTTCCAGAGCTGAGAAGAGAAAGGGCATTCTTCTTTGGCACGTGGGAGGTATTGGGCGTTTTCTTCTTGAGCTTGGACGCGTCCTCCATTCCCTGTTGCGTGTGATCTGTTGTTGCTGAGTTTGGCATCTTATTCAAGTCATGGTACCTTGGCTGGGGCGTGATCTCTTGCTGGCCGTCTTCTATTTGCTGCGTGCTACCTCTGCTGGTTGTTTTCTTCCCCATTTACCAGTGCTGCGTGTTCCCTTCTTGTGCTGCGTGGGAGGTGTTGCGTGCTCATTTTTGTGCTGCGTGGGAAGTAAAGGGAAGGTGGTTGTTTGGTCGACCTCAATTGGTTGGCTATACCCTGCAAGAGGAGAGGCCTACGACTTAGTTGGGACTGCCATACTACTCCCAACAAACAGCAAACAATAACCATATGATTCGCCTTCCTTCACTAGCTCGTGTGGACAGTTTGGAGGTCCCTCTTCATGGTTGTGTATGAATGGAAGTTCCAAGTCTTCTATGACAGACATTCTCTTCATTATTGAGAGGTACTTTTACCTCATTTGTTTGTTTTGGTTCAGCAATATTATTCAATAAAGAACAGCCATCACTTAGTCAATTTACTACTTCATATGTGATCGTTTTTCATTATATTTTTATGGGTTTTGTTTAATATCAAAATACTACACTTGGCACTTCATTGGGGAGGTATAAGGGGCTATAAAACCAACATAACAGCAAACAAAACAAAGAGACAGCCTGCTGTCCATGCAAATTTTACCTACAGCCATAAATACAAAAGCATGCAAAGTGTTTGACGGAAGTCCAACACCAAAACTAGAAGAGTTTTTCCAAATTTTTCAACGTAGAATATTTCATTTTACAAAAGATTACAATTAGATACAAAAGAATTACTTTACACAACAATCGAATAAATAAATGATACAATTATCTATACAAAGAATATAAAGAATACTAAAGATACAACAATATACAACTATGAACAAGAAAGGAAAGCAAACACTAACTTGACTTGATTTGTGCAAGGAAAGGAAAGAATACTCAAGAGATAATCACCACAACACAACAAGCCAACAACCCAAACAATGAAGTGCCTCCACAAGATGCGCAATTTCAAGGGGTTGTCTTCAATGGCATCAACACAACTACAAACCCAAACAAGAAGTGCATCCACAAGATGCACAACTTCAAGCAAGTAAAAGCCTCCACGGGCAAGAGATGTGCAACTACTAGTTAATTATCCACAGGTGCTCTAATAAATTTGCATGTAAAGTAACTTAAGTGAAATGCTTGCAAGATTAAAGAGCATAACCCATCAAAAGATTAAGAAATTATACCAAGTCGAGGTGGATTAAGTTTTAGGATTGATTAAGTTGATTAAGTTAAAGTGTGAATCTTAAAACTATGTGACTTCCCTAGAACTCTCCCCGCTTATACCAAAAAGACTGTTGGGTGTTCAAGAAGTGAGGCAAACAAGGCCACATGCTAGCTCCACAAGTCAATCCAGGAACAAAAGTAGTCCACAAGGAGGACACCTAGTGCCATAAGACCGTCCCTGATCTAGCACCCCCTGCTTCTTCCTTAGGTTCCTTTTTTGATGGCAAAGTTGAGACAGTTAAAGGTGCCCTAATTAACTGGATAGATTGAAATCCTATGGATCAAAGGTAAATTGAGCCTTAAGAATTATTGAGTTAAATTGGGTTAAGTGCTTGCAAGTAAAGTAAAGTAAATTGCTTAAACTTGAAAGAGATTAAGTGATTGAACTTGAAAGCAAAGTAAGTACTTGGAAATATAAGAATTGCTTAAAAAAAAACAAAAGTAAATTACTATGTCTCCACGGCTTAAGCAATGAAATGAAAAGAGCTTCTAAGATCTAAAGATATCACATGAAACACAAGCATTAGAAGCAATAAACCACCACTAAATTATTAGCCTTACGATATAGGATGGTTGGCTTGGCCAAACTCTTTCCTAGGTGTAGGCAAACAATAAAGAATAAAAGAACTTGAAAGAAAACTAATCCTAGCCACACAACTTTGTTTTAAGGACAAGTGGGGCAAACTAGAAATGAAAAGCAATGTTAAAAATAAAACTAATTAACTAGCCTTACGATATAGGATGGTTGGTTTGGCCAAACTCTTTCCTAGGTGTAGGCAAACTAGAAATTAAAAACACAAAAAATTTAATTTGATTGAGAAATGCAACCCCTAGAGACTCTCTTGGGCTTGCTTACAACTTGAGAAAGGAGAAGAAGAAGGGGGTATTCAATACCCTTTCTTAGGAGGAGTTTACTTGACTTTAAATGACCCCAAATGGGTTGCTCCTCCACGTTTCTGTCACAAACCTACAAAAAACCAACAAGTAAAACTTGCTAGAAAAGCTGCAGAAATGACAAAAAATCTGCAGAAAATTTTTGTTAGTGGAACCCAAAAATTTAAAGCATAAAACCAGCAATATATATATTCGTTTTTGGTCTATTTCAGAACACAAATCCACTCAAATATAGAGGAATATGAATAGAAAATATTAGAGGTTTTATGTGGATGATGAGGAAGATTTCCAGATCTGAAATCTATCTTCAAAACCCTTAGGTGACCTGCAAATTTCTTGAAAAAATGCTATATAAAAGAGAAAGGGGTGAGCACATACATGTAATAAAACAAAATACTTTGTTAAATATACAAGATATACTCACTAGATCTATATGATAATACTACCAAAAGATCTACCCAAACAAAATACTTTGCTTGGGATCCCTATTCTAGATCTACAACAAATGAAAGCAAGAAATAACTAGAACAAAATCACCGCATTAAGTAATATGGCACCAAGAAGACTCTTCACACCATGTATCCTCCAAAGATTTCTTGTATTAGAAGCAAGCTAAAACAAATACTTGCCCAAGCTTGAGAAAAGAAAGAGAGAGCAAGAAGAATGAGAGAGAAGAGTGGGAGAGAATGGAGAGGAAATGAGAGATTTGAGTAGAGTAACCTTGCAATGAGAAAAGATGTCTCAAATGAGGGAGGGGAGGCCTTTATTTATACTTGGGAACCAAGAGTTACCCCTCTTGGATGAATTACAAGTGTCACACATCCAAGAGAAATAGACAAAGTCAAAGAAGAGTCACTTTTAGGGTTTTGGTAAGTGAGTGAGGGGGTGAGGTGTAAAGAGGGAAAACACCTTTTCCTATGGTCAAACATTAAGTTAGACACCAAGGAGGGCGAATTTAGGGTTTAGGTGGTTTTTTTCACTTAAACTTATTAATTCTCACATGTCAATTAGCTAGGGAACACCACTTTAAGTTGTTGATTAGGCAAGGGGGGGTCTTTTAAGTGGAAAATTACTTTTCCAACTTAGAAAAAAGGTTAGGAAACCTTTCCCACTCTCTCTCGTGACTTTTTGCTCATTTTACAATTTTTGGCTTTTTTAATTTAGCCAATTATTTGCCGGTTTTTTATTAACTTGGACTCCTCATGGACAAACACCTAGCAAAACTTGTCTGATTGAGTTGAAACTTGGTCCAAGTGTGTAGGGGGTCTCATTCCATTTCTTTTGAGCAGAAATACCTCTATCAAAATCCCAAGGACCTGGTTTTTACAATTTTTATCAAAAATTAATTAAAATTACCATTAACTAGGTAATTTTAAAAAATTTTAAAAAATACTTTAGACTCGAGGGAATTCCGCAAGACCCTAGGAGATGTCTAGCATGGTCATTTACAATATTCCTAGACACGAGTCACCATAGGGCTCGACCATTAGAACGTCTTTCACCACTTTGGAGAATTATTGTGGGAGTGAAAAACTCAAGGGAAATTAATTAGGCTGGTTAGTCCAAATTAATAACCTGAGGAAAAAAAACACTCGATGAAAGGGACTCATTTAATGATAAAGTCCTAGGCAACCAACCTAAACTATGATCCATGCAGACCCATTACATTATTATCCCGCGCAAGGGAGCAGAAATTTCAATTACAAAAACACGTGTTGAGATCAAAACTACCTTATAGAACCAGTAAGTCTTCAAACTAGTAGCACCATCAGGTACATATCATCAAGGCACATGGAGTTGACCCCCTAGTTGAAATAGGTGGTCAACAGATTCTTTGATGTATTTGGTCAACACTAGGCCAAGTATATGTTTTGTAATGAACACCTTGAACCAGTTCATGGTGGAGCCAAGGCAGTAACATTGGGAAGAACAAAACATGTTCTCGAATACTTGAGGGGTAGAGTGGAGTATGGTTTGAGTTAGAGATGGCAAAGTGAATTTGCAGGGGTATACAAACTCAGATTGGGTGGGTAGTGCAGTAAGCAAGAAGAGCACCTCGGGGTGTTGCTTTAGCTTGGGATCAATAATCAATCCTGGTTTAGCAGGAAGCAGACTTCCATGGCACTTAGTTCAACAAAGGCAAAATACATGGTAGCTAGTACTACTAGTTGTGAGGCCATCTGGCTTCACAAGTTGCTTGCAGGATTATTTGATCATGAGTTGGATCCCATAATGATTTATTGTGATAATCAAAGTTGTATCAAACTCTTTGAGAATCGAGTGTTTCATGACAGCTCCAAACACATAGAGATCAAATATCACTTCATACAAGACAGAATTCAAAAGGGAGCAATAAAGCTCCAGTATATTTCCATAGATCAATGAGTAGTTGATATTCTCACAAGGCCCTTAGCAATAGGGAAGTTTGAAGCATTCAGAGATGATTGTTCGAGATATTTCATTAGTGACCACTTCAAAAAAGTGGTCACTAATTTTGTTTTGTAATTCACTATTTTTTTCAGTGGAGTCTAATAAAGTGCATTTAATGAATTAATAACTTAGACTAGATTTAATATCAACTGTATATCTTAAAAGAAGATTAGGGTTTCGGTAGATTAGGATTTTAGAAAAGCATAAATAAGACAAGATAGAGAGGTATTGTTCACAGTTGAATAGTTGAGTAGATAAGTAACCAAAGGAGAGAAAGCAACGATAGGAAGAGTAGGATAGATCAACAATCAAGTAGGTTGCAGAAGGGCCATACAACAACAGTCATACATATCCGTGTGAATTTGTATAGCACCATACAGCAGAGCATACAGGTTGTATAGTTGTTGTTCCTCAATTTATGTGCATGTTGTACCCTCTGTGAAAGTTGTGCAACTCAGTTCTTGGGTGATTTGACCACGCCGTACAACTACTAGGTTTAAGCAGTCTATGGAGGTTTCCTTGTAAGCTTTTATTAAGAAATGAAAAGATGATTTAGAAGGAAAAATAATATGTTCATGTGTGTATTAATTTATGTTTTCACTATTTACTATTTTCCAACTATTTTGTGATTGTTATTGTGTTTAGAATTTATATTCCTAAGTTAAATAAATTCTGCAATTGATTTATTTGATTGAGAACACAAGGGCATCAATCACCCAATGCAAGAAAATTAACATTTGGTTGGTTTATATCAAAGCTATTGTGTCTCTACACGGATACTCTTGTGAAACAAACTTTCCACCATCAACATGAGTAACACATATACAATGGTGAGTGACCTGGCTAGAGTAATAGAGTTGAGAGATTAATTCGCTTCCAGAGGGACGGAAGTGGAGGATAGGGTGTTGGTGTCCATTGCCTTGAATGGACTAGCTCCATCTTGAAAACCTTTTGTCCAGGGTGTTGTGCTTGTGAGAAACTACCTAAGCTTTGGGATAACCTTGTGTAGGAAGAGATCAAGTTGGAGCCCTGTTCAAAGCAACAAAAGGAAGTAGAAGACCTAGCCCTTGTTGAGAGGACAAGGAAGGAAAACAAGAACGGATACAATAAGGGTAAAAAGGAAGATTCAAGTCTAGGGAAGAAAGATCTAATTTTAAAGTGTCACCAGTTAGAACATTATGCCAACCAATAGGAGAAAAAGAAGGGGAAGCCCAAGCAACAAAAACGAGATGCAAGGAGTGTAGGTACTATAGTAGGGTGGATGAGTTATCATCCTAGCTTGAGACAATCTTCTCCATGGTCTCTTGTTTATCTTCTAATGCTATGTCAAGCGCTAGATGGTATCTGGGCAGTGGAGCATCGAGAGATATGACTTGTGATAGGAAACTCTTCAACAGGTTTCAAAAGCAAGACGGAGGAATAAAAGTGGACTTGGGTGATGATGTTATTTATCCTGTAAAAGGATTGGCCTCTATTTCCTTTCAAATGCGAGCATGTAATGTTCCAAAGTTGAATAATGTTTTCTTTGTCCCTCGTTTGAAGAAAAATATTCTTTCAATTTCTTGTACGACAGAGCTTCAGTGAAGAGTTGCATTTGAAGGACAACAATGCACTATCAGTTATTGTAGTCTAGCAAGTCCAAGGACTTCGGTTAAAGGTGCGCAAGATGCTGGCCTTTACAAGTTACTTGCTAATCTAGTGGTACTTTTACATACAACAGGAAGCTAGGTGAGCCTTCTAGATTTAAGGAGGCGGATGTAGAGCATGTATGGCAGGATCCCATGGAGACAAGTTCAAAACCTATTATGGAATCAATGATTGATTCCAAGATTGTAGCCGATGGAAGTGTTGTAGAGTACAGGGACAAGCTTATTGGATTCTTTCGGGGAGAGGGAGTTGACCTTAATGTTACTCTTGCTTCAAGATTTTCTCAAAAAGAGGAGGTGAGCATGTTGAGGTTGTTGCTTTAGTGGCCAAATGTCTTGAGGTGCATGAAAGGGATTCGCATGCTCATAGTTTAATGGTAACCCTATATATGGGTTGTTGTTACCCTTACCACAAGACTGGTATTTCCAAATCAATGAGTTGAGATGCATGTAGATTTTTATCTCATGTTTTGATAGGTCTAATCCACTTGACTTGGTCTTGTATGGGGAAATGATTATCTTTGCAGAACATCTTGAACAACAAATGATGTGGTGTCTGAGGATTTTGGCCGATGATGTTGCCTTAAGAGATGATGGAATTCGGTAGGTTTCTAGCAATCCAAAGTTATGTTCCTTCGGATTCACAAGTGGTCAGTATTTATTGGAGGTTCAAGATGATGTGAAAGCATCTTGTGTTGTTAGATAAAGTGAGACTTCCACAACATACAAGATCCATATTACAACACAATGGAAGACTGCAGTGAGCCAAGATGTGAAATTTGATGAAGATGTGAGGTCCTCTAGTTCCCAAGTGTCTCCTTCAGAGATTAAATGGAGTGAGGAGGTTGTTGTTCTGAAGGTTGATTCAAAGGTTAGAGAAGAATCAAATCCAGGTGTGGATAAGGTGAGATTAGGGATGGGTATGCCCTCACCTTCTACATCAACCCATAGGAAGCAGAGATGACTTACTTGGACATTGCAGATTGCACAGGAGAATGTACGAGCACAAAAATCTTCAATGAGGGCGAGTATACCTCCTAGGAGATATGCTAACCATATTGCATCAACTTCTTCCATTTGTGATCCTTCCAGTTGTTCTGAGAAGGTGAGGTGTATGCCTTGATGGAGGCTTGTGATGTTTGGAGAGAAATCCCTTTCCAGGAGACAATGGTTGATTCTGATATTACAGTAGATTGAGAATTGTCGATGGTAGGTATGGTTGAGTTTCAGAGGGAGCAAACTATTGTCGGTGAAACACTTTCCTCGTGAAGAGGAAGTGTTAGCTCTTAGGATTACTTCGAAAGTTTTTACACCATGCTCGGGAGTGCTTCATGTGATGTAGGGTGCATGGTGTGTTGATCACCCTTGGTTGACCATAATGGACATACACATTGGAGTTAGCTCACTCATTGTTTGCCAAACCTTGTCTTGATGCCTCTGTGGCATTCTTCCTTGGAACGTTGAAGACCTATGTGGCGAGTGGCTTTCTCAATGGGGTGCACATATGGAGGTTGGTTGCTTGCTCAAGAGGGTGACTTACTTTGGAGGAGAAACATCGAGCATCTTGGAGGAGGACGTTGAGCCCTGAATGGCATGGGGACACTTGGTTACTTCCATGGAGGCTTATACTTAACCTGAGAACACTTGGGTTCAGGAGTGATCATGTAAGTGTGGTGGACCCAAAGGTACACATGGCTTAGGAGGTAGCATTGGAGCTATAGAGGCCTTTGGAAGAGCATTGGACCTTTCTTGAGGAGTGTTTAAACTTGGAGCCTTTTTTGTTGGATGTGCATGCCTTAGAGGTTGACATGTGTCACTTGGTGTTGGAGTGCTCCACATGTGGGCCTATCTTGTGTAGAGTTAGGTTGCTTGTAGCGGATTGGGTCCACTTTGTATTGTTGGCCTCCCTCCCGTTTCATATAAATAAAGGTAGGAGAGAGTCCTTTCACCATTTGATCTTGCTCACTCATGTAATCATATACTTGTGTTAGAAATGTGAGAGTTGGGGTGAACTTGTCTAGTTGTACTCTTTGTATTTGCACTTTTTGTCTCAAGCACTAGGGCTCCTAGAGGAATTTCAAGAGAAGGCTAGGGTGAGAATTTTTCCAAAAAGACAAATACTAGGGTTTGGGATAAACCCTACAGGAACAAAAGTAGCATTTGATCTTGTAGCTCTTATGAAAAACAGAAGACTAAAGTTTTGTAGAATTTGGAAACCCTAGTGCTACTTTGTGTGCTTGTTATGCAAAATTGGTGTGCTTGTTATGCAAAAGAGAGAGGGAAACGATCTTGACACTTGTGAGAAACAAGTGTAGGTACCAGAGAGGACTTGCCGATGTTTATGCTAGCTTGTAAAGGATCTTGGTAAAGTAATCAGCTTTGGTTAGGAGTGATTCCTAGCTAAGAGAAGTTGGTGGCTAGGTTTTTCTTATGGTTTCCCTAGCTAGGGTTTGGAGAGCTTGACTTGTACCAGTTTGTGATAAGTTCCTGGTATGTACATGTACTTCATCTTTTATATATATAATAAGTGTTTCAGCTGTCCAAATTTAGTGCACTTGCAGATTTGAATTTCAGCTTATGTTATCTTCATGATTGAGTAGATTCTGGTGCCGGTTATGCATGCTGATTTGACATAACAATGTGCTGACTTTCTTAAGTGATTTAACACATATCTAGAAGATGAAGGGGCAGATTTACTACTGTTATGATTTGTTGTAATAAAAAATTTCAGATCTGTTAATGCTTGGAGAGTGTGCCCTAAGAAGGGTTATAGATTTCTGGTATTGAAGTACACTTGAATCGTATTTATTTTCTTGGGCTGCCTTGTGAAATAGGGTTGAAGATAAGTGAAATATTGCTGCTGTAAAGTCATATCTCAGATTCAGTCCTAAGGCTGTGTTACCCCTCCAATTGCATTTGCAATTTGATGCATTCTGTCCAGAAGAACAGTGATGAGGATGCACTCAGTATTGACAGATTGAATGAAGCCCAGATTTGCCCTCAAAAGCCGGATTTGAAGGCCTGCGCATGCCCATCTTAGGCATTACTATTGGAGGAAAGTATGCTAATGCTGGTGTAGATTATGAGCTATTGGTGAAAGTTGAAAGTCCAGCATGGGCCAGCGTTCTTACACATCCAAAAGCAGCTTATTAGTATCTCATATCACAGCCATAGTAGGAGCATGGCAGCGGGAATGCGATTGCAGACCATTATCCCCATTCCTGTTTTGGAGGCAGAGTATAATGCTAATATTTTCCAAGGACTGCAAATCACACCCATACAGTAGTTCTTCCCCATATTGTTATCGATGGAAAGAGTGAAGATCTGGCCTCGGAACCAAATGCTGAAAAGTCAAAAGGAGCTGTTAACATGAGATTGACGGGCTTGACATAGGAGAAAATCCTCTAAAGATTCGAGTTTATGTTGACACAAGTGTTCTATGCAGCAGGACAAAGTGGTTCAGGGACCTCTAATGGTGATAGCCTAGGTAACAGAAGTGGAAAGCTGATCCTAATGTTGGAATGAAAATAGTTGTTACAATGCTAAATGCAACCGATGCCTTGTATGAGACTGAACTCATGCGAATTCCTCTGTCTGAGTGCAAAAGCGTGGGAAAACAGTTTAAATCAATGCTGTATATCTCATCTCGGGGAAAGTATTGGCGAGGGTTTGGAATGTAACTTCTCGGTGACATCGGCAGAAAATATCGGAATATCTCGGAAAATGTCACAAGACAGGGGTCTAACTCGGAATATCTCGGAATATTTCAGATATATCAGAGAAGGGTTTAACTCAGAATTTATCGGAATATTGGCAATATATCGGAGAGATATACAACACTGGTTTAAAGCAGTGTTGTTAATGTCGGCGAAATAACGTATATTTCGCGACACATTCCGAAATTTTCAGGGTGCCGAAATATTCGGCTAAATATTTCGCGAAATTTACGACACTTTGAAAGTGTCGCGACACATTGAATAACCCGCGACATTT
>SNQJ01S0002561.1:36778-68527 GCA_010110895.2 Picea sitchensis | reverse complement strand
TTGGCCCATTTCAGGCCTTATTTTTGGAACTCACACATTGTAGCATACGTCCCTTTTCCTGAAGTCAAAGATATATTGGCTCAAAAGGAGTGTTCAGGAAACAGAGGGTTGTGGGTGACAAAAATACAAGAGTATGACCTTGAGGTAAAGATTGCTAAAACTGTTAAAGAATAAGGACTAGCTGCGATGATGATTGAGAAGGACTTGGAACCTGAGATAATTAATCAGGTAAATTTTATTTCTGATGTTTGCAAGTTTCTGATTGGTATCGTGATATTATCTTTTACTTCTTCAGTAAGACGCAGAAGCGATCTTTGCAGCTCCATGATGTTAAGTATTGTCTTTGGCAGGGTCGCTTGGGATGGAGGAGCCCTCATGGGCTAATTTTGAGATGTGTTTTACTGCATGAGACACATCAGATCATGAGTGAGTTGCATGCGGGGGTATGTTGTGGTCATTTTTCTGGTAGGACCACATCCCATAAGATTATGCGTGCCGGATACTATTGGCCGACTCTATTCAGAGATACTTATACTTTCATCCGCACATGCGAGCCTTGTCAGAGGTTTGAGGGCAAGCAGAGACTGCCAGCATTGCCCTTAGATCCAGTTGTGATAGAGGCCCCCTTCCAGCAGTGGGGGTTGGACTTTATTGGACAAATTCCACAAGTTTCTAGTGCTGGCCATTCTTGGATATTGGCAGCTACTGATTACTTCGCTAGATGGGTGGAAGCCATTCCAATCAGGACATCATCCTCTGCTACCATTATTCGATTCATGGAGAAGAATATCCTCACTCGATTCGGAGTCCGTAGGAGGATTACGACTGATAATGCCAGTGTATTTAGATCAGTCGAGTTGGTGGCTTTTTGCTTGAGATTTGGTATCACTCTAGCCCATTCAGCTAACTACTACCCACAGGATAATGGACTGGCATAGTCCTCCAACAAGAACTTGATCGAGATAATCAGAAGAACAATCTGTGAAAACAAGAGAGCATGGGATAGCAGTCTCAAGTATGAATTGTGGGCTAACAAAGTGACGAAGAAGCAATCAACTGGTAAGGCACCCTTTGAGTTGGTCTATGGTGTTGATGTAGTCCTACCAGTTAACTTGATGTTTCCAGTCCATAAGTTGACTAGAGAGTTCGCTACATATGAGGAGGCCTTGCATGGCCGATTTGATGATCTAGTTCAGCTTGAGGAGGATAGATCAGAGGCTTTGACACATGTCATTGATCATCAGAGACAGGTAAACAAATCCTTTGATAAGAGGGCTAAAGGAAAGGTATTCCATATTGGTGATTTGGTCATGTTGTGGGACAAGAGAAGAGAGAAGTCATGAGACCACAGTAAGTTTGATAGTTTGTGGTTGGGACCATTCAATGTCCATGCTTCAGTAGGGCCCAACACTTTCCAGCTTGCCAATTTGGATAGTGATGTCATGCAGTTGTCTGTCAATGGGCAACGTCTTAAACACTTTTTCCAATGAAGGGTTTAACCCCTTCAACATTTTGGGTACTTTCGGGCATTAGTTTAAATGTTTGTTCTTTTCATTTACTGTCACCTTGCTTTGCCTAGCGTAGACTCCCTTGTTGCTTTCCAGTTTCAGTCTAGATTAGATTCGTTGGTCCACTTTCCTTTGCCAGCATGTGGTTTGAGTTGTGATAGATTAGGACTTTTCTTTGCCTTACTTCTTGCTTCCTAGGAAGACTTTCCGCTTTCCACAGATGTTGTGCTTGTCAGAAGCCTTTTCTACTTGTCAATGACCTCATGCCAGATGTTGTGTTAGCCTAGATTGTCGGTCTGGATGAGGGATCCTTTTTTCATCACCTGAGCATAGAGTTTAGGAGGGTAGGATGAAAGACATATGTGATTGTGTCTATCTTTTCATCATTGCTTCACTGAGTTTTACCATCTTACAGAGTCCCCTCATCCAGCATAGGGATATGATATCGAGTTTGAGTTGTTGGATCCACCACAGATTTTGATTCACCTTGTTCACTTCGCACTATGGAAGGAGAATCATCATTGCTTCTTTTTTCAGCAGGTTGCCTTGTATCGACATCGACACCTTATCTACAGGCAACTTAGGAGTGTTGAACACCTTAATGGCTGCAAGCCTCATTGGTAGTCGTTTCGCACTTGACATGGCTGAGTATCATTGGGCCTTGATCAGGTGACTCTTGTCATGATTCGACTCCAGATCATTTTTCATCATGACAGAGTGTGTTCATGCCTTAGGCCCTGTTATCCACCAAGTTGCACTAGCTAGATTTGAAGATGAGCCACCAGAGACTGAGCAGACTAATGCTTAGAAGTCAGAGTTCACAAATTCAGCAGGTCTATTAGACCACCTTTTTTCCGCATTTCCATCCCTCAGGGACATTGTAATAAATGACTTGAGCATGAAAATTGTAAAGGACTATTGGCCACCTAAGACCTGGGCACGAGCATGTACTCTAGAGTGCTTTTTTTCACTTGTTAATTATTTCTTGCCTGTTTTTGCGGGCGATTAATAATTTCTAAGTTTTTTCACTCAAAACTGACTCCAAAGCTGGAGTATGTGCTGGTGGTTAGGCCTTGGCATGGTATAACAAATGTCTAGTGTCTAAATGTATATGAGTTCATGCTAGATCATGTCTATTGAGTCATATGGAAATTGCGCTAGGTCCCCATAGGTTTTTTTAAATGTTTTAGTCAAATAAAAAATTTCCCGTAAAACAAGCCTTTTTTAATGTAAAGTCCATAAAATGTAAAAATATGGCATCACTCATTGTCAGATGCCATGTTTGTGCTTGTTTTCTAAGCCAGAGCACCCCCTAAACCCTTATTCCCCTTTCGTCTAGGCAAAAAAGTGATTTTAATCACTTAAAAATGTATTTTCTCTCAAAACTGACTAAAAAGGGGATTTAATTAAGTTTCCTACAATATAGGGAAGTCAACAAACATGTCAAAAACATGTGTTTGACGTGTTTGGAGTCCCAAACTTAGGTGGCGAGTTCCTCCCTTAGTAAAGGCGACTTGATTGGGTAAGGTGGCATTGGGTGGAGATCCCTATGTAACTATTCGACCTCTCCTTGAGAGTTGGCTCATTTAGGAAGGGAGACGTCAATCCCAAAGATAAAGACTCGCACTCCCACTCCACTCTATCGCCCAATCACTCTACTTCATCTCCACTCCACCTCCCTCACTCCACATCTACCTCACTTCCACTTCACTCATCCCTACATCACTACATGCACCACTCTCCCTCTCACATGCGCACTTCCTTGGAGTTGTCACCCAAAACTCAATAAAAGAAGGTCAACCCCTCTCCTTTGTTGCTAGTTGGAGCTTGGGGATTCGATGCTTGTAGTTTACCATTGTAATATTTTTTGCATATTGGAATAAAGAAGACTTCAGAGGTCAAAGTGGTGGCTTGTCAAGTGTGTGGATGCATGTAACCATGAGGTGGTATTGTTTCATGATTTCTTGCTTTATATTGTGGTTTAAATTGGCCTTGTAGAAGTATTATTGCTTACTTGGATAGGAATACTAAACTTGTTTGATTAGCAATCCTATTTGTTTATCTATTATAGAGATTTTAAGAGCATCTTGTGTTTTTCTTAACCAATTGTGTTTTGAAGTCTCTATTGTAGGTGGCACCATTTTTCTAACCCTCTATTTTGCAAGGATTTGAAGTGATTGATGCTCTACTTGAAGATTAGGAGGATCTAGGTTGATGCTTCTATTTTCTCAAGTCATTTGAAGAAGATCCCTCCACATTCCACCACAAAGGACTCCATTGCCCAAAGACATTCCAAGCACAGGCTTGCCTTCCTCTCTCTCTCTCTCTCACACCATTCTAATTTCAAAATTTTAAGTTACTTGTTATTCACATGCATGCACTTGATTCTAATTTCTAAAAGCTAAAACTTTGAATCTTTTATGCATGCATGAAGTTTTTAGATCTGAAAATTATTTCAAGTTTATCCAATAGATATAGTATAGTGAAAGGCTCCCTTTCGCATAAATAAATTTCTGATATTTTAAAAGTTGAAAGTTGGGTCCTTTTTCTTGGTTTGTTTGTTAGATCTAGCAATATAAAGTGCTCAAGTACTTGCTGTCCTAACAGCAAGCAAATTTTCTGCAATAAATTTTAAATTTTATTAGTTCTTAGTCTCTAGTTTCTTGCTTAGTTTTGCAAGCTTTTTTGACTAATTTCTCTTTGCTGTCCTAAGCCATTTTTGGCACCTTTAGGAGGTCTTTTAGTCGCTGATTTTACAGGTTGTTGGACAGCCAAGGACAAACTCTTTCCAACTTGGATAAGTTTGGGGCAGCCAAGCGATCAAGAGCCCTCTAAACCCTCTAGAAAACCAAAATATAGTTGTCTTTATTTAGAATAAAATTGTCTTTGAAAAAGCTTGTTAAAATCTCTCTTTTTCTTTTATGTTTTTTTTCATTTTCTGCCACTAATAACAAACTCTATTTGTTGTCCTAACAGATCCATCAAGGTACAAGAGTGATTTCCTCTTCTTTCTTGGAGTCCAAACTGAAGATCCATCACCCAAGTCAACCCTTTGAAGACCCAAGGCTCAAAGAGTCTTTCCTTTTGTATTTAGCTTCTTTAGATTATCAATCCGTCTCTATAAGGATCCAAAGCCAAAAAAGAAAGTAGTGTAGAAGGCAAAATAAAGTTTGCGAGCCACAAAGATTGTTTTTCTTTGTTTCCCCTGCCCCTGGGGAGGAAACTGGTGTTTGTCTCTTTTTTGCTTCGGGGTTGATTCCCGTGTTATTTGTTTAATTTTAGTTTCAAAGTTGCATAAAAAAAATAAAATTAATTCACATCACTAAATTGAAGTCATAAAATCAATCACAAAGCTTTAGTTTAGTTTTGCTTTCATAGAATACTAGTTGTTAGCTTAGTTTATTTTTGCTGCAATTATTGGAATAAACCCAAGTTGCTCAACTGTGTATGCAATCCCACTGCTACCTTCAAGTGGCTTTGGAGACCAAGAAACAGATCTAAGCAATGCATGCTAATTTAATTAGGGAAATCTTTGTATTGTGCTATTCATCTAAGACCTCTGCATCTAGGTGGAGTGTGTTAAGTCAGGGGGGATTCTATCCTCTTTTTGGACCTACGGCACACCCAGTCGGCACGTCTATAAGATTTTTGAATAGCAAACAAGGAGGCCAAATACACTTTTTCACACAAAGAGTGGGGACCCCGACTTCAATCCCCACTTCACGGATTCAAAGACTTGCTAAAACTCCCAAATCCCTTAATAAAATTCTCAAGATAAAATTAACGCGGCATTTTCATCACATCACATTTTACTTTCTAGCACTGGTCTACTTTTCATCTATTTTGTCATCTTGTCTTTACTTCAATTGGTTTAAGCTATTTCCCTTTAAAGCATGTGGTGAATGAATAATATTTGATGAGTTTTTCACAGGGTGTATCCTTTTGAATCATTTATGTTGCTATATTAAATCTTGTGATTTCATAATAAACTCCTAGAATAAATTTTCTTTTAAGCTTCGTAGAGTAAAAAGCCTTAGATTCTTTTCATAGGGACTACACCCCTTGGCTTCGCTAGGAGTTGACCTAGACGGAGGAGTCAAGGATCAAGTGGCAGCACCTTGACTCGAGACATGCCCCCAAGGACACACTAAGTGGATTGAAAATTTCTTCCACGATAGCCCAAGTGTGTATAAGGCGACAACAGCCCCCATTGTCGTCATTGGTGGGTGACCTTTGCACTTAGTAGGGGCTTACCTTATTGGCCTCTGACTAAGTGATTGCCTCTTTTGTGTCGACATCAGCGCATCTACCACATAGAGCAGTGCACTGGTTGGCGAGTGGCAGCAATTTCAGAGTGTAGCAGTTTTCAGATCAGATTTTCATCCCATGTGATTTTCAGAGGCATTTTGGTTTGAGTTTCATGGTTTGTAGGGCTTGACTCCATGACCCAATAGACCATTTACTGGTATTAGTCAGTAGGTGTTACGATTATCAGTTTGATTCATTTGGCATCAGTCTCTCGACATCATGGGCATTGGATGGTTTTAGTTGCAGACGTGAGTTCTAGGTTCTCGAGACCCACAGGGGGTCCCGCCCCTGTGAGTCGCCATTTCTTGACCCCAAAATCTCACCTTTGAGATTTGGATGGTCAAAGGACCAGTCTCTCCTTTTGGCCTGGCATTCAGAGGTTCTTCTTGATAGCACAGGACCATTATTCAGAGGTCTTCCAGGCACAGTGATTCTTGTTCTGGTCAGTTAGAGGATGGTTTCTTATAAGTGTTGAGTTTAGAGCTTGTTTCAGTGATCTCTGAGTTATTACAGGATGAGATTTCAGTTCCAAGTTTGAGTATGAGAGACTTGCAACATTATGGGACACTTCTTGCCCATGAGGATCTTATTGACCCCTCACATCAGATATTTGACCGCATATTCTTACTCCTTATCCAATTCTTCTTCCAATGAGTATAAACTTGATGGTATTTGGACAACCTGTTTTTTGGATGATGAGGAGGCACAGGTGATGATGTGGCAGGGTGAGGTGGCAACCCATGTGGGGCCCACACGCCTAAATTTGGGTCCTTTTTCCTCCTAAAATTGGGCCCACCAAGGCACCCAACACTTGCTAAATGAAAACTGGATAAAATAAAGAAGTTTCCCAAAGTCATAAAGCATTCTAAAGCAAGTCAAAAAGTCAAACTGGGTGAGTTGTCTCCTTTCTATTTTAGCTTTAGCTTTCTTCTTTAGCTTTTAGCCTTTAACTTTTATCTTTTTCCTTTCCCATCTTTCCACTTTTCCTATTTTAGCTTTTGCTTTAGCTTTCCACTTTTTCCCTTTCCCAGCTTTCCACTTTTCCTACTTTAGCTTTCCACTTTTTCCTTTTCTCCCTTTTTCTTCCATGCTATCACTCATGCACCCTATTTCTCTCCATGAGGTGCGCCCCTCTTACCTTTTTGACCACAACTTCTCCATACCTAACCAGTTTTGACCCATTCGACCTCCGTTATCCTCCAGATAACCCCCAAATTTGGCCAAATTTCTTGGGAAAGGTGCGCTCAGCCAATTTTAGCAGGTTTTTATGCAGTGACACATGGCAGATGAACAGATTGACACATGGGCATTGGATATTGGACAGCTTTTGGCCCAATTTGGAAACATCAGGGCAAATTCTTCATGCAGTTAGCTATATATGCAGCATGCTTCCACAGTTTACAGTTTGATCACTCTATTGCAGGAGCATTACTACTCTCTCACTCTATTCTATCTCTCGTTCTATTCTATCTCTCATTTTGTCTCTCATTCTAGCTTCAGATTCTCAAATTCTTGTAGATTATTGTAACAGTTCATGGCTTTTCTCTGTGATGGAGCCATTCATCTGATTTGACATGAATAAAGAGTCTTGTGTGTTGATTTCCACCTAGATTCTTGTTGTTGCATTGGATTTCTAACAAATTGCAGGTTTCTTGAAGCTCATGCTTCACTAGGGGTCGATTTGGCACCATTGGAGTGTTCTTTTCTTGCTGATTTCTTTCTTTTTGCATTCTATTGATTCACTCTGCTTAGGGTTTTCCACTAAAATTTATCTAAAATCAATTTTTATGCAAGTTTTGGGTGGGGCTATCTAACCCTCATTCCAAAACCATTTTGTGCTTGTTGATTTGTGTTTTTGCAGGTCAGATTTTATCCATCAAGCAGCATGCCCTAGGTTAGCCTCCCTGTGGTTGGCATGCACAAGCCCAAAACGAGAGGGGTGTTATCATTCGTGACCTTAGGATCCACCCCTGAATTAAGCCTAATTTGATTCCCTTAACCTACAATCGACCTAAAGCCTAGGGTGTCAAATTTACCCTTAACAAGGAAGAAACCAAATCAAGAAAAGGATATGTCAAAAATACAATGCTTCAACTGTCGAAAATATCGTCACTACAGGAACCACTGTCCTGAGTTAAAGAAAAGGAAGGAAACAGAATTTCAAAAGAAGAGTGTGCATTCATGCATGAAGCGAGGATTAGGAGGGAGCTAATCCTAAATGATATGATCCATTGAAGAATTTGTGAAGATTATGAAGTATCTGTCCATATTCCCACTGAAAGTAGTAGCCATGATAAGCAACACGTGTTCAATTTGGCTCTAGAAGAAGTCTTCTTCGAAAAGAAGTCTTAAGTATCCTTGGTTGTCCATCTACATCCATGTTCCTATGATGAAAGAAAGAAGTTGGAATCTTCAGGAAGGAAGGGCATGGAATCTATAGAAGACTCCATGGACCCAAAAGCTAAAGAGGAACATGAGGAAGAACATGAAGATTCCAAGAAAAGCCAAAACAACCAATTATTATACCGAGAATCATAAGAGTACCAGCTTGGTTTGAACCCACTAGCAGCGATCAACCAGAAGAAATGGAAGTTGTGATGAAGAACAGTGTATGTAAGAAAATGTGAAAAAGACTTATGAATGGAAGCATTGCGAGATTCAGAACTAGAGGTTCTTCCAGAAGGAGGGAGAAGACTATGACGACAGCTTGTTCCAGTAAACTAGATATACCTCTTGCAGTATCCATGGATTGAAATTTGCATGTAAAAGATTGTTCTTCCCAATAAAGCAAATTGAGAAAGAAGCTTATACCAGAAAGAGACCCATGTATGCAAATGGAAGAAGATCTTGTATGGATTCAAGCAACTTGATGCAGAGTATCTCATATACAGCAGAAGCGTGGCGAAAACTTCCTATGACAAAGAAAGTGTATCATAATGGTTACTCAGAAGTCCAGATGATGGATTGCAAATCTATGGCTAACTCCCATGATAACAGATCTGAAGAAGTTGAAGCGACTCTAATGTAGTAGACCCGTCTCTGTATTGACAATTGATTGGCTCGTTAATGTAATTGGAGAATACTCAACCGGATATTTGTTTTGTGGGACATTTAAATTATGACATACAGTTGGATGAATTTATCGATTCAGATTGAGCAAGGAGTACAGATGACAGAAGAAGTGCTACTTGGATATGTTTCAGTTTGAGCTTTTCCACGATGTCATGAGCTAGCAGGAAACAGAAGTTTGTTGCAATTAGCACTACAGAAGCAGAGTATATTACAACTTGTGATGCTTGTACAAAAGCAATAAGTTGATTTCTGGACCGTCTGATCAGGGGTTGAATTCGACCATGATATATTGTAATGATCAGAGCTATGTGAAGATTTCAAAGAAACCGATGTTCCATGACAGGCCGAAGTGCATTGAGATCAAGCATTATATTCTCCGTGATAAAGTCCAGAAGAGAGAAGTGGTTCTCCAGTATATCTCTACAGATGAGCAGATAGCAGATATTTTGGTAAAGCCTCTGTCCAAGACGAAAAGTTTGCGTACCTAAGAGACAAGTTGGGGGTCGTGGAGACGACTTCCTTATTGGAAATGGTAGTGATTACTCCCAGGTTGGGAGGGAGCATTGATCTGTTATTGATTTATGGACAGTCATTTTCCTGTTCGTAAAATAGTCCAGGATGGGCAATTCCTTTCCAGTTCAGAAAGTGGTTCGAGATTTCTGATGGACATGCATTTTCCAGTTCTGAAAATTGTCCAGATCGGACAGTCATTTTCGTAATGAAAATGGTCAGATAGATTGTTGATGTACCATAGACAGTGATTCCCCTTATGGCCATTGTGGGGGAATGGTCTAGGACAGTCATTCTTCTTGGCAATCACTCTGAGTAGTGGTCAAGTAGAATGGTTTGCCTCGTCGGACAGTCATTCTTTCGAAGTTCACAGTTGGGAGCAGTTTTGAAGAATGGTCTGTTTTGGAGGTTGGTGTAGGACAATCATTTCCTTAGGAAATGGTTCGGACAGTCACTCCCTAGGGAAGACTCATTCTCTCCAAGTTGCACTATGATTAGTGCCAGAGGAATGGCCCAATTAGGTGAATGGTCTAGGTTCAGCAATCAGGGACAGGCATTCCCTAAGGCAGACTCATTCTCTCGAGGTTGCACTATGATTAGTGTCGGAGCAATGGCCCAGTTAGGTGAATGGTCCAGGCTCAGAAATCAGGGACAATTATTCTTCTATGCTTGAGAAGAATAGTCTAGATAGCCCATGGTTGATGTTTTACTTTCTGAGGGCAGATGCTCTTCCAGATCTCACAGATGTAAGTGGAAGAATGGCCCAGATGACTCA
The DNA here is from genome assembly GCA_010110895.2 of Picea sitchensis. Classification (NCBI taxonomy): domain Eukaryota; kingdom Viridiplantae; phylum Streptophyta; class Pinopsida; order Pinales; family Pinaceae; genus Picea; species Picea sitchensis. Next base: position 58,354 of record SNQJ01S0002561.1, on the reverse strand, counting down.
GTTTGTATCATGATATTGTTTTATTCAGGCTGATATCAAATAATATGATTGTTGTGGAGACTGTATGTCTCTGGACAGTAGTTGTATGCTACTGTGGTGGATGTGATCCACCGGTAGTGATTGTGTCACTGGTTAGTAGTTGTGTGCTACTAGGAGTGGTTGTGTACCACTGGGTAGTAGTTGTGTACTACTATGGATAGACACAGCTGTGTTCTATTGGGTGGCATTGTTCTGATTGCCATGGAGACTATCACTAGTGTTGGAGATGATTTCCAGCTAGATGGATAGTCAGTATGTTGATGAACGGACATTCTCCCTGTGGAAAATGGTCAAGGACAGTCATTCTTCTAGGACATATGTCCAGATTAGAAGAATGATTCTTGTATCACTCTGTGGAGTGAGTGACTTATTCAGCATCATGCCCGATTACTCAGATGGAGTATGGCTTCTAGAGATGATGCAATTAATGCTATCAGATGATATTGATAGTGATGATGGTGCTCATGATTTGACCATGAGATAGCCTGTGTGGCTATGATGATGCTACCGGTTGAATGGTCAGTTTGTGCTCAAGACCATTGTCTTTAATACTTCTCTAGCTAGGAGGGAGTGTTGATATTATGGTAGCTGCGGGAGGTATTAACCTCTACATGTAACCCTGATAAGACTAGAATATTCCGAGAAGCAAGAGAAACCCTAAAACGTTGGATAATAACCCTAGGAGACAAGTCGGCTCGATAGAATATTCATTGCTAAGTTATTTTCCTCCAGAAGTAGAAGTCGGCCCAGATAGGTGACTTGGAGGACTATAAATAAGAGGGTGTTAGAGCTCATTTGTCACCCTCACTCTCACAACTACATAAGACAAGTGGTGCACAAGTTTGGATAAGAGTTGCAGTTGCAACTGCTGCAACTGGCATTTTGGTTTTGGCTTGGACTTTCTCTTTGCTTATGGTTTGGACTTTTTGCCTGGTACACTAGCTCAGGAGAGAGGTACGCTACCTTGGTTGGCTATTGATTCTAGGGTTTGCTTCCAGAATTATTCTTTCTATCAAGGTTAAGGTGCTCAGGGGTGGCCTTTGTGCCTATGGTTGGGTGACAATATTGCTACATTGTCTATGGTGAAACGAGCACATCTCTTTATTTCTAACAGTCAGAAGTCAACCATCTAAGGATATTTGGTTGCCCCATATTTGTGCATGTCCCCAAGGAAAAGAGGACAAAATTGGATCCATCAGGAAAGAATGGCATATTTGTTGGTTGAAGTGACACATCGAAGGCATACAAGATATATATTCTCGGTCACCGAAAAATTGAGATTAGATGAGATGTCACCTTCCATGAGAGTGCAACTTTCAGCAAATCAAAGCAGGACTGTGCAAAAGAGGTTCATGAGGAGGAGAATGAAGTTACTAGAGTTCCAAAGGCAGAAGCAGATGAACCAAAAGAAGCCATTCATGAGGATAATGATATGGCAGAACCTTAGAAGCCAGTAGAGATGCCTTCTCGCAAGAGAAGACCAGGTTGGGCACATGAGCTCATTAGAGATGCAGAAAGATATGGTGCCCCAAAAAAATATCTCAGGGAAAGTAAGAAGCCAAAACCGTATTCTAGCTATGTGGCACGTTTGTGTGATATCATGGATGCAGAACCGTCCAGTTATGAAGAGGCTGCAGAAAAGAGGGTATGGAAGGATGTCATGGGGGAGGAATATCAGTCCATAGTAAAGAATGATGTCTGGGATGTGGTCCCCAGACCAAAGGAGAAATCAGTAGTAAGTTCAAAATGGATCTACAAAACTAAACATGCAGTTGATGGCAGTATGGAAAAGTAAAAGGCTAGATTTGTGGCTCGAGGATTCTCTCAGAAGGAGGGCATTGACTATGAGGAGACATTTGCTCCCGTGGCGAGATATACCTCGATCAGGACTATACTTTCGTTGGCCGCAGTAATGAAATGGAAGGTACATCAGATGGATGCGAAGACAACCTTATTGAATGGTGAAATAAAAGAGGAAGTATATGTGGAGCAGCCACAAGGGTTCGAGGTACATGACAGGGAGAGGCATGTGTGCAGATTGAAGAGGGCTTTATATGGATTAAAGCAGGCACCCAGAGCATGGTATGGAAGAATCGAGAGTTTTTTTACGAGCTTAGGATTTACAAAGAGCAGTGCAGATCCTAACCTTTACTTTAAGGTTGTGGATGATGGTCCAATAATACTAGTGTTGTATGTGGATGACTTGTTTCGAACAGGTGTGGAAAAGCACATCTCAGAGTGTAATAGAAAACTGGCTATTGAGTTTGAGATGAAAGATCTCAGGATGATGCATTACTTTTTGGGTCTCGAGGTATGGCAGAGACGGGGTGAGATCTTTCTGAATCAAGGGAAGTATGCAGTGGAAATCCTAAAGAGGTTCGGGATGTTGGATTACAAGGCAATGGTTACACCTATGGTATCAAATCTGAAGTTGTTGCAGGATACGACTTCAGAGACTATGGATGTTACTTTATACAGGCAAATGGTGGGTTCGTTGATGTACTTGACGAACACGAGACCGGATATATGTTTTGTTGTGAACACCCTGATTCAGTATATGGAGCAACCCAGGCAGGTTCATTTGGTAGCAGCAAAACATGTGATAAGGTACCTTAAGGGTACATTGGATTATGGTCTCAAGTATGTGACAGACCATGAATTCGGGTTATATGGATATTCGGATTCAGATTGGGCAGGTAGTATTCCTGATCGGAAGAGTACTTTGGCATATTGCTTCAGTCTAGGCTCTAGTATGGTTTGGTGGAGTAACAGGAAGCAGTCATGTGTAGCACTCAACACTACTAAGGCTGAATATGTAGTAGCATGTGCAGCATGTAGAGAAGCAGTGTGGCTTCGGAAGCTGTTGTCTAGGTTATTTGGTCTCAAACTGGAGGTGACTTGCATTTGGTGTGACAACCAGAGTTGCATGAAATTGTCACAGAATCTAGTGTTCCATGACAGGTCGAAGCATATCGAGATCAAATCTCACTATATCAAGGATATGGTGCAGAGGGGAGCAGTGAGGCTCTAGTACGTGACTATCAAGGAGCAGGTTGCGTACGTGTTGACCAAGCCACTGTCGAGGACAAAGTTCGAGCACTTCAGGGACAAGCTTGGCATGGTCCCCCTTCAGAGGGAGTGACGAGGTACAGATGCATTATGGGGTACTGGATGTCATGGTGACATGTTGAAGCTATTTGAGAGATACCCACAGGACTTGGATGCATTAGCTGTGAAGTCTTGTTGTACTATGGATATCTGATGGTGTATAGATTCATATGTTCAACAGTCAATGGTCATGAGCATGTGTGGCAACAAAGAATACCTTCCTAGTTAAGAGGGAGTGTTGATATTTTGATGTAACTACGGAAGATATTCTTTTGTATTTGTATTGGTCAAACCTCTAGAAGGTTATTGTAATCTTATTGTATAAATCGGCTCAAAAGAAATTATTATTTTATTGTTATCCTTATTGTAAAAGTCAAAATGGCCCCTCTTAGGGTTGCGTCTTTTCAGGAGACAAGTTATGTGTATAAATAAAGGTCGAGTTCCTCTCATTTGTATACACACACAACTCGCCTTCTCTTGTGTATTTGGAGCATAGCAAAGGAGGTCTAGCGCAGAAGGTCTTGGTTTCTTGGTCTTTGGTATTTTGGTCTTGGTCTATTTGTGGAGAGCTATAATGTGACATTGTACTGGTTGAAGGAATCTACATTAAAGAATTGGTTGCAGGTTTTCTCCCCCATGAGGGTTTCCCAAGATATATCTTGTGTTTTGTGATTGTTTATCTTTCAGTGATCCTATTACATGCAATTGTTAATGAATGTTAAAGAAGATAACTGTAACTTTTAAAATTATAACAGTACTAAGTGCCACTGACATTTGCTTCTCGCTCAACCATGAGATCACCCCTGATCTCAAACTGAAGCAACACCCTGAGGTGCTTTTCCGGTCCACTGCACTCCCTACCCAGTCAGAGTCTGTATAACCTTCCAGCTTCATTTCTCCATCAGAGACATATCTCAATCCATATCCAATCGTACCACATAGGTACCTCAACACATGTTTCGCTGCCATTCGATGTACATGTTTGGGTTCAGCCATGTACTGACTCAAAGCATTTACTACAAAACATATGCCCGGCCTGGTGTTAACTAGGTACATCAAGGATCCGATCAACTGTCCGTACATCGTGGGATCCACCAAATCTGAAGATGAATCACTCCAGAGCTTCAAATTCATAATCATAGCCCATCATCCTGAATCTCTGTTGGATCTCAATAGTATATTTTCCTTGGCTAAGGAAAATCTCATTTGGCCTTTGCCACACCTCCAATCCCAAGAAATAGTGCATCAAACCTAGATCCTTCATCTCGAACTATGAGGTGAGCTCCCTCTTGCACCCAACTATGAGCTTCTCATCTCTTGTTAGAAACAGGTCATCCAATATCAGCGGGCAACCATTCTCAACCTTATAGTAAGGTTGGGATCTGCATCACTCTTGGTAAACCCCAAGCTCATCATATAGTTGTCTATTCTGGCATACCATGCTCTGGGTGCCTGCTTGAGCCCGTACAAAGCCTTCTTCAATTTGCACACATGGACTCCTTCCTATGGATTACAAATCCGTGTGGCTGCTCTATGTACACTTCTTCTTCAATTACACCATTCAAGAAGGTTGTCTTGACATCTATCTGGTGTAATTTCCATCCCATCACGGAAGCAATCGCAATAATCGATCTGATGGAAGTGTAATTTGCTACCAGAGCAAAGGTCTCGTCATAATCTTCTCCCTCTTTCTGGGAGAATCCTTTAGCCACAAATCTCGCTTTGTACTTGTTATCGCACAGTTTGTAGGGAGGACAAAAGCTTGAAGTTTGTAGGTCAAATTGGCGTAACAGGAACCTATCCCACCCAATGTCACCACGATGGGGAAGTTCTTTCTCTTTAGGGAGGTTAGGCCCAGGGGAGACGTCCCCGGCAACCTGGAGTTTTGAAGAGGCAAAGAATAGTAGGTCAAAGACAAGTTTTCCCCCTTCACAAGTTACCACCAAAAGATAGTCCCAACTAAATAGCCAATACAGATGAATGATAACCAACTAGAGTCCCTGCCTGAGAACAAAACAACAACAAACTGATATATGCAGGTCTTGGTTAGCACTTCATGTATATTAATGACTATCTAATATTTAAATAAGCAATTATGGCAATAAATATTGACGAAGTCAATGTTTATTCAATATAGCAATGCAAATAATATCACTTCCTCAATAAATACTAAAATGACATGGCATTCAATGTAACAAATCAACACACCATCTAATAAATGCCTTTAACTACCATTCAATTGCTTATAAAATGAAACGTTGTTGCATCAAGATGAAATAACCAAGGGTGACGTCAGCATTCTAGGGTTACCAGGTTAGGGTTAGTGTAGTTAGGGTTTCAATTTTGAAAGAAGTTTGAGAGTTTTTGGATCAAATCACTTCAACGTTGGAGGCTTAAGATCAGTGCCTTAGGGTTTAATGGAGTCAACAAGAAGGACGCAGGAGTTGAAGGAGGATGACTAAAGACTAGAGGGAAGGGTTCTGAAGTGCTGCAATAGCAGGGCTTCAAAGACAAAACCCTAGGGGAGAGAGGCTCACTCCGGTGTTGCTAAAGCAAGGTCTCGTGCTCTCTCCTCCTTCTTTAGGTCAAATTGGCAAAACGGCTAGCTGAAGATAAAGCAAAGACAACCAAAACATGAGGGTTTGAAGAGGCAAGGTGTTGTTATAGCAAAGCCTTTTCAGGGAACCCTAGAATGGTACGGCCCTGGTGTAGAAGAACTAGGGCAAGGATGTATCACTCTCTTTAGCTTCTGGATAGTACGGCTAGCTCAGGGAGAAGAAGAAATGAGAGTGTAGCTATGGCTAGGCTCTCTCTTCCTTGTTCAATGGCTGAAAATTTCTCTATCAGGGGACATGAGACAAGGACCAATTAAATGTGCTTGTCACCTAGGGTTTTGATTCAGCAAATTTATAGGTAATATGCAAGAAATTTAGACTACAACCATTCAATAAGAAGTTTTGCAGAGAAAACACTTACAATTCATGAAGAAATAACCATGCAAACCCTAGTTGTAACACCTTCCTTCAAGAGAAACACCATAAATGCCAAAAAAGTCTGTAACACCTTCCTTCAAGAGAAACACCATAAATGCCAAAAGTCTCCTTCAACAAGTGCTCAATCAGCCCAAAACCCCAATAGGGCTGAAAACCAGACCTCACTAATGAGTGGAGTGGGATGAATGAGGCTAAACTCCTCAATATATATCAGGATCAATGACCCAAATTAACTTTTAGGTCATAAAAGGCCGACAAGGCCATAATATCAGCCAATATTGTTTTGGCGATTAAATTGTCAAATTAAACCCTAATTCGAGAAAGAAGGTAAAATCCCCTCTCAAGGAGGCGCTTAGCCCCTTCTAGGGTAAATGAGACATCCAAGAGCAAAACATTAGCTCCCCAGGGGAGCCTCTCCAACATGCCACACGTGCCACTGCTGCCCAGTCTGCCTCCAAAAATGTCCATGAAGCTGGATGACGTCATGGTGAAGATGGGGACGTCCTAAGCCTTCCAAGGCTAGCGTTCCACTGAAAAGGGGTCATTCCCCCTAGGCCGGGCTCTGCCAAAGTGCCTTTGATGAAACGTCCTCTTCTTCTCCGGTGCAAAACCCTGATCAACCACAGTCTTGTCTCGGCCCCCTGATGGGGTCTCAGCATCCATCTGGTGGGCTCTTCAGCCCCATGGAGGTCCGAACTGATCATCTCCCCATGTGTATCGGTCCAAATGGTACCTGTCCGTCAGGCATGGTCTAGACATCAAAGGTTACGCCCTCCATGGGCTCATCAGTCACCGAGATCATAGCAATGTTAATCACATTTCATCATCAATATTATCAAACATATGCATAAGACCCTAATACATCAATCAATAGCTCAAAGACATTACAAAAACCTACAATACAAGATTGGAGAAAAAGACAAGACGTCCTATTGGGCTAGTATTCACAAGAAAAGGAAAGTTTCCAGGAGGACTTTATCCAAGCCATGTAAGTGAGGTGATGTGGCTAGGGGATGTCCAGACATGTGGGTGAAGTGAGAGCCCAGGATGCATAATGTTATCTGTGGGTGCCTTTGTAGAAGGCGAGTTGTACCTGTCATGGATGCATTTTTCCAAGCTCGTTCTTGCCTTTATTCTTTTTCTTGCTTTATTCTTTTATTTGCTTTTTCTTCTTCTTTTTCCTTTTTTATTCAAGGGCTAACCAGAGGACATTGCCTTGGCATGGTGACCAAAGCTGACAGTGTTACCCACAAGTACTATCACAGAAATGAGAAGGTTGGCTCGTGATGAGACCCCCTTTCCCTTGGCCATGCAACCAAAGGTCACTGCCCTGGCGTGGTAACCAGATGGTCGCAATGTCACACTGTTAGGTACCCATGAACCTAATAGGTTGGCTCATGATGAGACCCCCTATCCTCTGACTAGATCTTGTTTCTTATTTCCGGGTCCCTCCCCTTTTTTGCCGAGAGGCTTTTTATTTCCTTCTCAGGGATCCCTGAGCGAAGCATCTCGAGGTTTCATTTTAGGCTTTTATCTTTTACCAGCTGCATTCTCTTCTCCTTGGGAACATGCATATACACTGGACAACCAAATATCCTTAATGGTTGACTTCTGGTTTCTTTCCAGTGAACACCTCTTCAGGTGTCTTGTTCCCCAATATCTTGTAAGGACTTCTATTTTGCACGTACACAATTGCGTTGGATGCTTCTGCCCATAAGTGCATGGGTAAATTCTGGTCATGGATCATCGCTTTGGCAACTTCCACAATAAATATGTTCTTCCTTTCTGCAACCCCATTTTGTTGGGGGTTGTAGGGAGTTGTCAGCTCCCTCTTAATCCCTACTTCTCTGCAGAATTCCTTAAACTCATTTGAGGTGTACTCATCTCCATTATCAGATCTCAATATTTTAATCTTTTTTCCAGATAAATTCTCAACCAAAGCCTTGAATTCTTGAAACTTACTGAAGACTTCATCCTTCGCTTTCAAGAAGTAGATCCATGTCTTACGTGAGTAGTCATCTATGAAAATGACATAGTATACAAAATTTCCTAGGGAGGGCACCATCATCTATCCACATACATTTGAATGTATGATGTCCAAGATCCCTTGGGATCTACTGTCACTGTTTGCAAAACTTTTCTTGGCATTCTTGCAAAGTGCGCATCCTTTGCAAACCCCATCATGTTCTACTTGCATGTCTAGTAGACCTGTAACCATCTTGCTCAATATTGGTAGTGCTCTGTAGTTTAAGTGAGCAAGTCTTTGGTGCCATAGCTCACTACGGCTAACATCATTGTGTACAAGGGCTTGTTCTTGGTGTTCTTCAATTTATATAGTCCTCCCTCTTGGACACCAATCACGGTAGCGGAATCTATGCTTGAATTCTCCGGCCATAGTAGAACTTGGTCATCGACAAATGCTACCCTAAAACCTTTATCTTCTAAAGCAGAAATGAAAAGAAGATTCTTCTTCAAGCCTTGTACAAACAACACATCTTGAATTGAAATAGACTTACCTGAGTCAAGTTGAAGTGAGGCTTCTCCTACTCCTTTGACTGCATGTCTGGAATCATCCCCAAGCTCCACTTGAAGGGATGAGTTTTTTTCCTGTCAAGTTTGTGAGGGAACTTCTGAATCCGAACATGTTCTTGGAAGCACCGTTATCCACGAGCCAAGTATCACTCCCCTGAGTGATAGTACCTATAAGTACTGAGACAAATGCATATTCTTCGTCTTTTGACTCCTCCATCTCTGTATTTGCTGCATGTTCATGATGCTTTCCTTTCTCCTTCTTATGAGGACATTGAAAAGCATAATTTCCCAGCTTCTGGCAACTGTAGCATCTGACCTTTGATGCATCGTTCTTGTAACGTGGTCTTTTAGCTCTCTTCGGACTGGCTTCTCTTCTATCCTTCCTTTTCTTCACATGGGTGTCAAGAGATTGATTTTCGTCATCATTTGTCTTTAGTGTTTTGGATATCAACCTAGACTCTTCTTGGGTACAGTCTGTCCACAACTTGTCAAATTTGGGCAACTTACTCCTTGAACAAATGGGTCCCAAGAGGAGGGAAATCCATTGAGTGTAGTGGTCACAAACTCTGCATCGTCTACTAAGTCTCCAATAGCTGCTAACTGGTCCTTGATCTGCGAGATTCTCATGAAATAGTTGGAGATTGTTTTTGACTTGTTCATTGTCATGTTTTTGAGTTGATGCATTAGAGTAAGCTTATGGATGGTGTTCTTGCTTTCATAAAGTCTAGTTAGGGCATCAAACATTTCTTTCAGTGTCTTCAGTTCTAATACATTTGGTATCAGATGATCCTTAATCAAGTTTGTCAAGATCCTCTTGGCCTTGACTTCATTCTTCATGAACTTTTCTTTGGCTACGTCTTCTTCTGGTTCTGGAAGTACATGCTTGACATGATCCAATAACTCATTCTCTTCTAGAATGAGGAGTACCCTATGCTTCCAGGATCTGAAGTTATCTACTCCATCCACTCTATCTTCAACTCTCATACTAGTACTCATTTTCGTCGGTAGAAACCCTAGATCTGGGAAATTTCAAATTTTCATACTTCACCAAACTGCGAACTGAAGGTTGCAAGGGGTGCGCTAAGGTAGGGAGAACTTCCCAGTGAAGGAATTAACCCCAATGATCTTAGGATAGTGCTCAACGAGCTTGACAAAGAGAATGTGTTGCAGCGGCAAGGTCACTGCAGCTGCAGCGACAAGTTACTGCAGCAAATATGATCTTCTTTCCAATGGTTAGATTGTTCTGAAGGTAACCAGCTCTAATACCATGTTAGATTTTATTCACTTATACAAAGCAATTAGGTTTACCAATATATTTAGATCTTATTTCACATTAGCATTTATATCATGTACTGAAAATAAGAGCAGCGGTAACAAGCACAAGAAGACACGAGAATTTATCCTGGGAACAAGTCCAAACAAGTCCAACCATGAACCAACACATAAACCCTAGCACAATGGTTGGCTAAAGATATAACCAGAAATACCACCCCAGCTACAGCAGCAGCACCATACAAGAGTAGTGCACCTCTACTAAGGATAGTGCACAACAGAGAGTTACCACAAAGACTGAACAATAAGAACCTTCTGCTACTGCAGTTGCTGCATCACCTTCCTCAGACTTGCACCTTTCTTTTCTGTGCATGAGAGAGTGTGAGTTGCTAAATTTTGAGCTTGATTTCTTAAGCAGATTATTTCTTTGAATTCTTCAACACTTTGATTCCAGCTTAATACATTTCAACAATATAGAATCATAATTGAATAGCAATAATCATGTAGATATGTAAGCATGCACATCAACAACACATATACCCTGGGGAAACCCTGTACAGAGAGAAAACCTCAGCAAACAATATTCCTTTATTGCATTAATAATGTAAGATCACTAACAAACATCCACCATGAAAACTCTGCTCTTAAAGAGCTTGCCAAGTTGACTCTGACTTGACAGTGAACTAAAAGACCTTGTTGATATAGATGTATCCGAGTTGCTTTCAAAGACTGAGATACACTGCCTCTTATGAACTGATATATCAGCTCTGAAATGGGTTGTTGTTGCTGCCTCTAATTGACTGATACGTGCCTCTATTTAGCACTGGTACAGCTGCCTTTATAGGATTGATATGTGCCTCTGTTTATTCACTGATATGTTTTCCTGTATAGGACTGATATGTTGTTCTGTTTAGCACTGATATGTTGTCCCTTTATAAGACTGATATGCTGTCCTGTTTAGCACTGATATGTTGTTCCTTTATAGGACTGATATGCTGTCCCTTTATAGGACTGATATGCTGTCATGTTTAGCACTATATAGGACTGATATGCACCTCTGTATAGCACTTGAATGTTGCCTCTATAGCTTCACCTTTGCCCTGCATAACAATTGTGTGGAAGAGAGGGGTCGACCTCTGCTTATAAAGGAGTGAAGAGGAGATGTAGATGGCGCGAATTAGGAACTTGTTTGCATGCTTTAACATAACTCAACTTCACACTTTAGTTCGAAAATAGAACTAGACTTGAGACTTCAGTTACAACTCACCCTTGACTTGGCATGCATGCATACTAACTTAGAATGCACATGTCGTGCATGACATGCATGCAACATGCAACTAGACATGCATGCAGTGCATGTCATGCATGCAACATGCAACATGCGACAACTTGACAACAATGTCTTTGACTTAGACATGCAACTTTGACTTCTACAACTCGACTATTTACAAGGCAATTCGAATTTCTCTTCATGGTGGATAATGTTACATGTGCCAACACACTAGATCAATACATTTATATCATTCGCAATATTAGGAATATCGTTTGTTTCTAGCTCATAGGAATTTTATATTCAACCTAACTTTTGCTAGATGCCTTGACTTTTGCTCATGGCTCACAAGGCTTGACTAGGCTCACAAAGGTTGTACGTTCCCCCTGACTTTTGCACTAGTCTGTCTATGCTCACAGAGGTTGTACGTTCCCCCTGACTTTTGCACTAGATTGTCTATGCTCACAGAGGTTGTACGTTCCCCCTGACTTTTGCATTAGACTTACATAGCATCTTGTTCGTCCTGACTTTTGGTTTGACTCACAGAGGTTGTACGTTCCCCCTGGCTTTTGTCAATACCTCACAAGACTGGTTGATTCTCCAAATCTCCCTGGCTAGCCTCAGGGTGGCCCATATGGCCTCTTATTGGAGAATGGTTGTCGATGCTACCAAATTTAACATGAGTGAACGTATCAAATAAGCCAAGGCACCTTGTATTTATAGTCTTCTTGTCCTCCTTACTGGGCCAATTTCTCCTCTGGGATGGTGTCACTTCATTATTCTTTGTTCTTCTGGGCAGACTTCTCTTCTGGGGTATTTCCACATCTGTTCAATAGTTCTCTTGCTTCTGGAATCTTCTTCTCGTCTAAGAAAGGTCATCTAGGAGAGAAAGTGCCTCCCACAACTACCAAACATCAACACATATCAGCCCAGTAAGCCAGATCTGTGATTACTTTTTTTTGTGTTTTTATGTCCAAATTTGGAATTGCATCTCCATCAGGTTTGAAAATTGATATTGCTCCATTAATTCTGCCTAGAAGTTGTTCATTTTGAAGAATTGCTTATTAAATAAGCCACATTGGAGGGTCGTCCAAGATGATAAGACAGATGGCAACAAACCCCTCGATGTGGTCAACATTCCCAATCTCGAGGAAACACCCAAGGAAAGAGGTCAAACACCAAATAGAGTGATCCAGAATTTGGGGGATGGAAATCATATTGTATTATGATTTTGTTGGAACTTTGCATCTTCATTAAAGGAGACATCCTAGTTCAAGAGGTGGTTATAGCCACCATTGACCCTCTCTTGTAAACATATTCTGAGAAGATCTACATTAGATCCACCTTTTAGGGATTTGTTATTACTTGTAATTAAAGACAAGGCTTGATGGAGGAGGGCATCCAAGACTCCAACTCATCCATAGCACTTATTTCAAGGAGATCCACAATTTAGGAGGTTTTGTTAGCCTTTCTTGGAGGAGCACTCCTTTATGAAGGAAGACAGGTGGTATGTAAAGCCCCTTGTCATGGTCAACATGCACATTTTTTAGGAGCATTCTAAGGATACGAGAACACATGGCAGCAAAGGACCCATTGGCGCATTCTTCAAGTATTGAGGGACACCCTTCTTTTGAGGAAATTAGTTTTCTTTGTTAAGTATTTTTAAGATTTCTTCTTGGAGCGAATTATGGATCTCGGATGTAGTATTTTATTAATTCTTCTTGGAGGATGTTCTGGATCTAGAGGCCATGAAGTATTATTTGATTGTAAGGAAATTGAGTATAAAGACTAGCTCTCTCCACTTGTAGCCATGGTGGGATTTGGGGAGATCCCCCTTAGAGCTTAGTTGAATATCTTATGAAGACAATGAGAGGCTAACAGTTTCTACACGTGTGGCTTCATTTTTCATTCATCCTGCTGATCTTATATGCTGGAATCTTCTACTAAATCTGCTGCTACAAGGATCTCATAATAGGGCTGCTAGCTGTGTAAGGAAGGAGGTTGAATGAGGTTCTACCTATTCATCCCCTTTTTGTTTTTATTTCCTGATTTGAGGTATTGTGTTATGTCATTTTTTGAAAGAATTCATGGTGCCTCTAAGCTTGGAATAAGATCTCTCTTTGTTGCCTACCATGTGCATAAGTAGAGCACCTTTGTAAGGGCCTATAATTTCTTAATTTTCCGGCAATTTAATCAAGCATTCATAGGTGAGATTTTGCATGTTGTAACAGCACTTCTCACCATCCCCACTCATCTATTTTTCAGCCCTCTTAGTTTCCTTTATTGATTCCATTTGCCAAGTTGGAAGATCTGGCCTCAGTATCAAAGGTCCTCCATCCACTCTACTCATAAAGTCCATACTACCATTTCCGTTTTGCTAAAGCTAACTCTTCATATCACCTTGAGCCTCCATTGCATAGATTTAGAGATCCTATTCTAGGGATGCCCCCCTTGTGACAGAGGAGAGCCAGCCCAAAGTGAGAGAGGGAATTGTCGCAGTGACAATGGGCAACCCCTCTTAGTTCCCTCAAGGTTGCACTTGTGTTTAAGGACTTCATCACTTGAGTGCCACTTTGGGCAGTAACAGGCTGAAAGTTCACAGGAAATGGATCCAGGAAACCTCGAAATTGAAGTGTAATTTCTGAATTTGCTTCAATTGCCCGATCCTCGAAATATCTACATGGTATCAGAGCATTTCAGAGATTTCTACAGAGAAGACATTCATGGAAGGTGGGCAGACTTTTGATGCACCAGTAATGGAATATTAATGGCAGAAACATAACGCCTCTACCCCATCTCATAAGTCACCCCAGCAATGAATCCAACGATGGAAACAAGGATGGAGTCTCAAATCTGAGCCGTTACAGATCAGTGAGTGTGTGAATGTTGCCTCCCATTTGCACAAAATTCTGCTAAAGAATTTCAAATAGTAGAACAATTGTATTTTGAGTGCCAAATGCTCTATGTTTTGTATAAAGGAAGACTAGTTTAAGTTAAAGGTGCAGAGTTCAGAGAATTGCATTGTAGACAATGGTATTGTAGGCCGCTTGTTGCATCATCGTGGATTGAGTGTGGATGGGTAGAAGATGGCCTTTGTCCTACTTTTGTAATTGTTTGTTTTGATGTATTTATATTAAGAGTTTCAAGTTTTGTGGTTCTCCCATATCTTCTTTTGTTGCATGCATGTAGTTATGTTATGTGTCGTTTCAGCTTTTTTTGAATCTACCCCATTTTCTACTGCTTCGTTTTGGTATCAAAGCTATCTACAGGGAGAAGTATCCTATGGAGAATATGAGGGCAGTTGTAGAGCAAGAATTCCCTTGCTGAAGTAAAGACTTGGTTCAAGGAGGAGAACCTTGGCATGCTCAAGGAGCATTAGAAAGTACTACAGTGCTTGTGAATGTCTAAGAACATCAAATTGGCAAGAGGAAGCCATGTTGAGAGCAGGGATTGCTGGTAGAACCCTGGCATGCTCAAGGAGCATTAGAAAGTACTATGGCACTTGTGAATGTCTGAGGACATCAAATTGGCTAGAGGAAGCCATATTGAGAGCAAGGATTGCAGGTAAAAGACCCTAAGGAGAATGGTTTTAGCAAGTGAGTTGTTGAGATGCCAAAAAGAGGATGACTAGCATAGGTATCTTGTTGAGGAAGAATCCTGCAACATTGTACATTCCAAAAGAGGTCGCTGGAAGAGTGCATTTGGCCAATATGCTTAGAATGAAGCAAAGGTTGGAAGAGTTGGAGGAAAAAGTATGAGGTAGAAGAGGACAAGAGCCAACCTTGCAATGGTCACAAGGGTTGAAGACACCAATGAAATTATCAAAGAAGCATGCAGCTGATAGCATGCATGGAGAAATAGAAGTGGAGGCACATTGTTGTGAAATGCCTTTCGGAATTGTTAGATCCCCCATCGCTAACCTTGTTGATGAGGAGCAGAAAGTAAAATGTGAGGAAAAGATTATGTTTGAAGTGATTTTTCATCCCAAGGATGATGCAACATTTGATGACAATGAAATTGTGGACATTGCATACCCAAAAGTTGGCATAGGACTCACATATTGAACATGATGTTGCATACATGCATGAAGAATGCATGGATGGTGATGCTGCTATGTATATCCCAGAAAGGGTTGTGGAAACATTGGTGGAGCATAGAAAAGATGAGCAGTATACAATGAATTGCATGCTGCGTGAAGTTGAGTTGGAATTGATAGTTGCAACAGAGATTACTCTCATGAAACATGAAGATGTACATGAGAAAAAGATGAAAGATGAAGAGGGAAAAGAGTATTTTCCTGTGGCAGTGCAAGTATCTTTGTCACCCCGGATTGGCATTATTGAACAAAAATAATTGGTACCAGCACTCAGCACAACAAAGTCAGCTGACTGCTGTGAAAAAGAGGAGAAGAAAACCATTTTTAAATGCCCAATCCAGGCATGAAAGCTAAAGATAATAGCATTGATGGGTTTATTGATGCAAATGTGACCAAGGTGAGAACTTGTGTTAATCTGATAAATTTTAATCAAGTTTTCATAAAGCTTAATAATTTATGGGAGGGGTATTTGTCGAATTGGGTAAGAAAAGTTGAGGAAAATGTGGAATTGGAATCAACTGGGTGTTGCCGTCCTTATACACACTTGCGAACGTGAGCTAAGTTCGGCTCACTTAGTGTGTCCTTGGAGGCACAATGCCTAGGTTCACAGCCCACGCTGTCACTTTGACCGGAACCTCTTCCGTCTAGGCTCACTCCTAGGGAAGCCAAGGGGGGGTAGTCCCTAGTTTCTAGATTAGTTTTAGAGTTAAGTTCTAGGAGTTAGTTTTAATTATTTACAAGGTTTGGGGGATTCTAATCCTAAGATGCAGAAACAGCAATGCAAGATGCAAGGGTTAGTATGTAAGTCAAGCCTTTTCCTAGGGCAACTAAGACTAGTGCCTAAAGATTGGGCAAGGGGTCAACTAAGTTAGAGGGTTGTTCGTTACAAGTAGATTACAATATTACTTACAAAGAATAATTAAACTCAAAATAGTTACAAGATTTACCATTTAAAGAATGATAGATTACAACAACAAGCTAACCAATTATCTATTTGTGTTTGTGCAGGATATCAAGAGATTAAAGCATCACATCACAATATCATCAAAGCATTAAGATCATCATCATCAATACATTAAGAAGAAGAAAAGATAAGCACAAGTATTAGAGATGAAGACCAACCACCCTTAAATACTAAACCCACAAGTAGTTTAAAGAGTTAAGTCCCAGGTTAAGTTGTTAAGCTTTCTTAAGGTTTTCAAATTTTATTAAGCTTTCACCAAAGCCTCCTCCTCCTATTGCCAAATAACTGCTGGATGCTCAATAAGTGTTGCCACCCTAGCTTCACAGGTCAGCCCAAAACAAGAGTACTTCCCAGAGAGGACACATCCTGTGCGCCGTGAGACAGTCCCCTGCCTACACCCTCTGTTGTTTTCCTCAAGCCCCGTTTTAGATGGTGAAGATGGTGCTCTAAGGTACCCTAAAGAGTCTATTAAGTTTATATATTAGTTAGGTAGACTTTTATGAGTGTTTTAAAGATTTTATGACACTTTTAATGGTGATTTAGTGACTTGACCGAAACTCACTTTGGCCTTAAAAATGTGTTGTTTAAGTTACAAGATCAAGAGCATTAACACATGTATATGTCACTAAAATGCACAATATAGATAGCTTGAAGATAAATAACAAAAGGCAAGAACAACTTGCCAACCAATAGAAGATATATAATCACACTTATACCATGTTCAATAGCATTTAAATAAGAGCATCAAGTGTGAAAGAGAAGAAGATTTATGTGTGCTTACTTATCAACTTAAAAGAAAGAAGTTACTCCAAGCATATGGCATCAAAAGATATATGCAATAAACAAAACACCATTCACTTAGTTAAGCATTTAGTTCATAGATCTAAGCATAAAAATAAGCATTTGTAGAGGACTAAGCATGCATGAGATATAATTAAGTTGATTTAGGTGTCCAATAGGCTTAAGCTAGAGTGTTATTAAGTGTATTAGATCTAGATCTAGGATATTAGAACATTATAGCATTTAGATCATTAATCACATGTTAAAAAACCCTAACCTAACCTTTTGGGGTATTCCTCTCCCAACAAGGTAAGCAATTAACTATCTTGTTTATTAAGAATTTATTGAGAAAAGAAACAAGCAAGCAAAGAAGCAAGCCAAGAAGCAAACCAAGAAGCAAGCAAAGGGAGAAAGAGAAACGAGCAAACCAAAAGACAAGCAAGCAAACCCTACCCCACGTCCTAGGGTTTGGGAGATACCCTTTATCTCACAAACCCTCACGTCTAGCAAGAGAAAGGCAAAAAGCAAGATAAAAATCAAGATCTAGACTAAAACCCTAACTGCCCAAGGTTCACACGTGGGAGGGGGTCGTACCCTTTTCCTCCCACAAATGTGAGCCACTACAAGCAAGCAAAAGAAGGAGAAAAATGTACAAGAAAGCCTAGAAATTGACAAAGGAGATTGAGAAATAGCTACCAATCCCTTTGGGGGTCTTTGAGTGTTGTGTGGATGCCTTTGGGTAGCCAAAACCCCTCTCAACCAGATCTGAACCTGCAAAAACCAGCAAGGTATCCTTGCTGGAAATGACACACAACCAACCTACAAATGAAGAAAAACTTTTGCCTTTTTAGGGCAAAAATTTTTCTTAAGAAAAATTTGAAATTTTTGATATAAAATGACCTATCTTACTAGATTATGTTAGCTGAAATATATGGGAGTAAACAGCAATATAAAAGAAGAGTAAGGGTAAGAAATAGATGGAGTTTGAGTGTGTCTCAAAGGAGCCTTCTTGCTTGAGGTTGTCCCAATGAAACCCTTGAAGCTAAACCTGCAAAAACCTTGAACAATGATGGCATACAATAGACAATATGTGCATATATTAATAAGATGACATTTCAATCCTATCTATCATATCCAAATACATAGATCTACAAGCATGTGCATTACTAGATCTACCCAAATAACATTTTACCTTAGGATCCAAGGATGCAACCACCAAACATAATAATAGAACAAATTTACCTCATAAGTATGGCAAGAAGAAGCATGTGCATAACTCTTCCAATAATCCTCCAAAGTTTTTTTATTACTCAAGAAAAAGGATCTTGGAGAAAACTATCTCCAAAACCCTAAAGAGCCAGAAGATGGAAATGTGGAAGAAAGAGAGAGAGAGAGAGTGGAAAATCAAGTAGCATAACCTTAGCTCAAGATATGGTGAATTGGGAGTGAGGAGAGGGATCTATTTATACTTGGAGAGGCAAACCTACCTCTCTTGGATCAATGACAAGTGTCCACCACCAAGCATAAGAGTAGATCTCTAGGCTAGGGCGCACCATCTAGGGTTTGAATCCTAGATCTAGGGTTTAGAAAAGTGTGGGAGGTGTTGGGATTACACAAAAGCAAGTGGGAGGCTATGGGATTCGTGCTAGGGGAGTGGAAGAAATTAAAATAATTTTTAAAAATTATTTCTAGATTTTTCCAAGTGGAGGGGGGCGTAACTCCTCTTGGAGGGCGCAACTTTCTTGGGATGAGGCAAGAAAGGGAGTGTTGGGACGAGGGAAAAGGTGTGGGATCACCTTGGAAGGTGATGTGAGGGTTAAGGAAAAGGAAAGCACAAGTGAGGGGCCCTCACTCAAGTCACAACATCAATCTCTAAGGAAAAACGTCAATCCCCTTGGGGGGGCGTAACTTTTGAGTGTGGAAGGTGGGTAAGGGGTTAGAATAGGTTGGAAAAGGTTGGGAGGGTTATGTTATGCTTAGGGGGTCTCTCTCTAACCTTTATTCCATCATTTTGCATCCTCTTACTCATTATTACAATTTTACAATTTTGCCATGTTTGGACTTTAGCAATTAAAATTGTTGTTTTTGACTGACTGACACTCCGGGTGGACAACCCCATGGCTAAATTTGCCCGACTGAGCTGAAACTTGGTCCATGGATGTAGGGGGTGCTATTCCATTTCTTTTGAGCATAAATACCCCTATCAAAAGTCCAAGGACCTAGTTTTTACAATTATTGCTCAAAAATAATTAATTAATTAATCCTCCAAACTTAGGAAAAATTAATTAAAAATTAATTAATTAAAAAAAACTAATCTAGACTCGATGGAATTCCGCGAGACTTTCTAAGATGTCTTGCATGGTCATTTACAATGATTCCCTATAATAGTTACCAAAAGATAAGCCCACTAGAACGTCATTCACCACTTTGGAGGAATTATTGCAAGTGTGAGGGAAAAACTCAAGAGAAATCAAGAAGGATGAAAAGCCCAATTGATAACCTGAGGATAAAAAGCCCTCGGTGAAAGGAACTCTCCTAGTGAACCGATCCCAAAGTAACTGACCTAGACATGACTCATGCAGACCTATTACATTATTAACCCATGCAGGGGTGCGGAAATTCCAATTACAAAAAGAAGTGTTGGGGCCAAACATGCCCTGTAGAACCAAAGTCTTCAACAAATTTGCATCTGATGATGCATCTCTTCATGGCACATGGAGTTGACCACCTGTGTTGGAGAGGCGGTCAACATTGGGTCTTGCCCAAGTGGTTGTGAGGAGTGTTATCCTCCCCACCAAGGTTTAATTCTCACAAGTGACATATTGAGCTCTTAATGAGTATACTGTTGCAACAGCCTTGAGCCCTGTGTTGACAAAGCCTCGAGCTTCTGCAAAATCCTATTTACCCTGGGTAACATTATCCCCATTTTGTGGATAACTAAGGAGATTATGTCTCGAGGCCCTCAGGTTGCAGATATGGAGTGTCGAGAAACTACACGACCAGCAATACCCTTTTGCAGAGATGGAAAACCCACTCACCACCACAGATGGTCATGGGCTTGTAGATGGCATCCACCACACCAGTTGGCTTCCGGAAGGCAGTGGGCCTTGCTCCATGAGGTACAAGTCAGTATTATGGTGAGCATCATTTCAATATTTAATTCATTTGATTATGTTGTATCTTAGATTGCTCTAGATTCCATGATATGTGCTTGGACATTATGCCTTTTGCCCTGCTTCGCCTTGGTGGTCGACATCGCGCCCTAGTAAATGGTTTTCCTTGGGGATGGGTTTGCTACTGGGAACTCCCTTAATAAGCCATCGTATCGTTCCCAACCATACTTACCACTTTCCATCATTATTCCCCTCCAATTCCTTATCTCTTGGGATTTTAGGGTGTATTGACCCAAGAAGGGGTTGTCCCTCGTTCTATGGGAAAAAGGGACTAAAGGCCTAGAGGGGTTGGTGTTGGGTAAAAGATAAAAGCCTTATATAAACCTTCCAGATGCTTCACCCAAGGATCACCCAAGAAAGCAATGAAACGCTTATCTTTGAATAAAGGGGACCCACAATATAATAAAGAATGCTTAAAAGGTTAAGTTGAAGGATAGGAGGTCTCATCACGAGCCGACCTATCATGTCCATAGATATCTAGTGGTATGACATTGTCACCATCTAGTCACCAAACCAGGGCAATGGCTCTCAGTTGCATGACTGAGAGAAAGGGGGTATCATCACGAGCCAGACTTCTCATTTCCACTAGGTGTTTGTGGGTGACATTGCCATCATCTGGTCACCTCGCCAGGGCAATGACCTTCAATCTCTCATTATGCTATTATGAAAGAAAATACAAAGAAAGAAAAATAAAAGGAAATTGATGGACTTGGAAAAAGTGCATTGCGGACGAAGGTACCACACACCCTCTACAAAGGCACCCATGAATGAGATACTACGACCCCTTGTATGTCATGATCCCTATGCCCATTGAGTCTTGACCCCATCCACCTCATACACTTTACATGGCTTAGAGAGGGACCTCTTGGAAACTCTCATTGACCTAGGGCAAGATCTACCCAATAGGACACCTCGTCAACCCTCCCATATTTAAGCTTGACAAGTCGCATAGTGTCTTTGAGCTATTAATTGTTTGATATAGTGATCTTTGATGCACATGCTTAGATGGCTTATTTATTGATTGAATTAACTTATCATGATGTTATTGTTAATGTTTAAGCTATTATTAGAGTTCTTTGCATTTCAATAGATAACAATAGCATAAGATAGGATCACTGAGAAATACACAATCACAAGAAACACATCATTTATCCTGGGAAACCCTCATGGGGTAGAAAACCCAACAAAACTTCCTTATTATAGATAGTCAATACAATGCCAAGAGATAACTCAAACAAGTACAGAAAGTCCTCTCCCAAAGATGTGACTCTCTCTCTCTCTCTTCTCCAATTGCGGCTCTGAAACTTGTCTCTCAAATGAACAAGTGAGTGTGTGTCTAAGTGAGGCAC
>SNQJ01S0002561.1:16823-36728 GCA_010110895.2 Picea sitchensis | reverse complement strand
TCTTCACTAGCAGGGCCGACTTCTCAATCTGGGTGGTTATAACCACCTTTAATATATTATGGGGCCTCTTTAATATATTATGGGGCCGACTTCTTATTCTGCCTATTACAATTACATTTTGACCAATCCGCAAAAGGAGATTTGGTCCTTTACAATAGCCGACATGATCAATCCGCAATGGGGATTGATCCAATGAATAATATATCAAATAATAATCAGAATACACTTTGCAGTTACATTATTTCAACAGTTATGACTTGAGATCCTTGGAGGGCGTGTTCATTTGTCTTTGCAGGACCTAGTTGGTGGACATTTTTGGGAGAACAAGCCTAGCTTGGGCTTCCATGGGGCTACAAGCCCACAGGTTGGATACCAGGGGCCCGCATGGTAGATGAGAAAGAGCAGACTTGGATGGCCTTGATGATGACTTGGACAACATATCCCACTCCTTACTTGCCAAACGATTTTCCCATGAGGGGCAAAACGTTCCACTTTTGAGCTTGACATCATGATCTTGGGGGCTAGGGCATGGTGGTGAGGTGCCACTCTTTGACACATGGACGTTTTGAGGAGGAGAAGGGTCTTCACCATGATATGAGTGCCTAGATGCTTGACACATGGCCTTTGGAGGCCCATCCATGCTTCTCCAACACCAACGATTTCCTCAAAGTGGCAAAACGTCCCCTAAAGGGGTAACGTCCTCCTAAATTAGGGTTTACTTTGTGTAAAGAGTGAAAGTTTAAGTGAATTATTTAATATTACTTTGTTAAGGGGGCAAGATTAGGGTTGTTGACCCCTAATCTTGTGGTTTACTCCTTATTTTGTTGACAAATTATTGTAGCTACATTTAGTATAAATAGAGATCATAAGATCTCGTTTCAAACATAAGTCTCCCTCTTGTGAGAGGACTTGGTCTGAAATTTTCGGCCCCCTTGGCTCTTTTCATCTCTTGTGCACTTGTTAATGGCTATGTTTATGAATGGTTGATGGAGGAAGGTCTAGCGCTAGCTTTGGATGACGCTTTCTAGCTCTTGTGGTGATTTATCTTGGCATTTCTCTTGATCTTGGTATGGTTTTCTACTATAATGCTATCATTTTTCAAGTTCAAGTATTTTTATGCTAGGAGCTAGGTGGGAAGAATAAGAGCATACACCCCCACCATAGCCATCATCATTTTATTTGCTTCATCTCATTGATTAAGGGTTTGATAAGAGAAGTATAAGGGCATACACCCTCTTAGCTTAAACCCTAGCTTAGAGCAACTTGCCTTGGGGAGTAAAAGGGCTTACACCCCCAATGAGGTAGCTTCTATAAGCTCCTTGTGACTCCATTAACCCAATAGTAAAGGCACTAGTCATTGATTTATTGCATTGGAAAAATAAAATATTGCATTGGGAAACGTGATTTTCGGTCATTTTTACTTCTTGCAAAGTGGATTGTTTTCCTTGAGCCTTGGGCACCTCACAGCCACTAGGGCGTCCCCATCTAGGGGCTACTTATTTTTGTTGTTACAAAATTGCATCTTCAGCCATTAGGGCTGCAGAAACCCTAACATACATGCTTGAATAACTCTCTTATCAACCATTGGATTTTGTTCAAAGTTTGCACACTTGTTCTCTTTGGTCCAACGCACTTTTTGGCAAAGTTTGAGGAGATTTCAGTGGTTGATTTTCTTGTTGTAATACATTGAATGTTACAGCCATAAGGCTGATATAATTTGCTGCAGACAAGTGTTTACAACAGCCTTATCTTTTATGGTAAGAGTATTGGTTTTTCATCTTGAGTTTAGCTAGTCATTTACTAGTTTTTCTCTTACATCTTCTACTTGATCTTTAGCATTTATTGAGCAGCTTATATTACCTTTTTCTTGCTGATATATACTGTTATCTATTGCTGCAAATTAGGGACAGCAAGCTTAACTTGCTGATCCAACTAACATTTACTATTGCAAAGTGTCTTTTCTTGTGTCTCGGGCAGGTACAATCATCCGAAGAAGTGTTATACCTGTGGGGCAACAATTACATGACTTGCAAGGCATCTCTTTCCACCTTTCACTCCACTTAGACTTGACGTATAGGGGCTTCATTTCCATCCATCTTCATCTCCATCTCAATCCCCCTAGGGTCACCGGAATCGCCTCCCTAGAGTGACCTAGTCACCCTTGAAATGCGGGACCTACATCGAGGTGACATTAGGTGTAGGATTTCCAACTTGTAGCACTTGTTTCGTGGTTGGGTCGGGCTTTGCCCAACCTACAACTTGCGCTATCATAGGTACCATCCTCGGAATGAGGGGAAGTGCCCAGCAGGTTTCTCCGTGATGTGTATTTCATGGAAATTTAAAAAAAAAAAAAAAAACTTGGAATTGGAAAAGAAATTCTTCCCTCAATGATGGAAACGAAAGTACCACATGTAAGTGGTTTTGTTCAAAAACATGAATTAGTGCCAACAACCCTTGAACCAAATGTGACTATTTTGAATGTGAATATCAATGAGAATGACATTATAAATAATTTAATATCACTGAGCAATGTGTGGATATAGAAATATGGTTCGATCGATGGCAAAAACGAAGGAAATTAGATGCACCTAATGACTCTAAACCTCCTAATATGGTTCGACCGATGGTAGAAACGAAGGATATTAGATGACCTAATGAGTCTTCCAAATGAAGGAAATCAGTCAGAACCTCCCGGTTCAAACTGAACCTCCTAATATGGTTCAACCAATGGCAAAAACAAAGGAAATCAGATGCACCTAATGACTCTTCTTTCAAAATTTCCTTCATTTCAAAGAGTCTTTAGGTGCATCTTGTTATTGCACAATCTGTACTTGTCTAAATCCCAAAGCAAGTAGATACAAGATTGGTGTAACAGGGAGTGACCTATCACTGTCACCTTAATAGGAAACCCCTTTCTATTTAGGAGTATCTTAATGTACCCCAGGGGAGACATCCCCGGTGACCTGAGGGTTTGAGAAAGCTAATGCAAGAAAGTTCCCCCCTTTCACAAGTCACTCAGTTTCAAGAGTTCTTTGTATCTTATAGAGATGAAGCAAAAGATAAATGAAGTGTACCTGCCCAGAACAAGCCAACAAAATAGAAAAGGGGCACTTTCCAAGTACCAAAATGGTATTAATGCTTCATAAGACAATGAACTCTTAAGAAATATACTAGCTGATATAAAATTGCAACAGTACAACAGTTTACAACAGCAATAATAAATTTGTAACAGGCAAAATAATTATGCTTCAAAATGCTTGAGAAAAGACTAGAAATAGTAGCTTTAACTAAGCAAATTGATATTAGATAGTCACAAGCAGATTTAGCAATGTCTAGTTAGCAATATATGTCACTCTTGAGGTTCATTTGTTGGTGTTAGATGGTTGTAGCAATCTTTTGCAACAGCAGCAAGTTAGCTAGTGAATTAAGCTAATCTAAAGTTAATAGGAGTTAGTGGATGTTCCAAAGAAGATAGTTTGAAAGTAGTTTGATCAATCAATCACTAGTAGTGGATAGACTAGTGCCTTCTAGGGTAATGGAGTCAATGATAGCAACAGCAACACTTAGAGGAAAATAACAATGATAATACTTAGTCAAAGGAGATGGAGAAAATGAGAGAGGTGTCGGTAACCAAAGGCCTCAAACATCCAAGTCCTAGAGATAATTGCTAGAAAGTAAGAAAACTTAGGCCCTAGCGATTTCTCTTTTCCTTAGACAATTTGAAACAAATATGCAATAGGCAATGTAAGTAGGGTTACTAGAGTGCTACAATGGTAGGGCTCCAGTATCTACTTCTAGATAAGGTGCTCTTTGAGAAATTTAAGCAAGTGGAAAATTATAGAGAAAAAAGATAATAACTTATGTCTTTCTCCGAGGGTTTCAAGCAAATAATTTCATAATATTTAATATGAAACAAGTAAATTCACCATAAGCATTCATTCACAATAAAGAAATGCAGATTTTCCACTTACTTCACCAAGAATAATCAAGCTCAAACCCTAGTTGAAGATTTCCCACCATGAAAATAGCCAAGATATGTTGAAATAATGTAACTGCAAAGAGTATTCTTATTATTATTGATATATTATTTATAGTATTAATCCCCATTGTGGATTAATCATGTCGGTAATTGTATTAGGACCAAATCCCTTTTTGCGGATTGGTCAACAGACAATTATAATAGGCAGAATAAGAAGTCAGCCCCAACAATTAATAAGAAGACCCAGAAATATAATAAAGGTGGGTTTACCCACCCAGATTAAGAAGTCAGCCCTGCCAGTGAAGAGACACTTCACACATGCCAGAACTTGTATAAATAAAGGAGGCTAACGCCTCATTTGAACACAACTCACTTGCTCATTTTCTTATGAGGCACGCTGCAACTTACCAGTGAGAGAGAAGGAGAAGAGTGGCGCATCTTTTGGAGAGGACTATCTGTATTGGTTTGAGTTATCTCTTGAACATTGTATTGGCAATTTATGATAAGAAAGTTTTTGCTGGGTTTTCTTCCCCTAAAGGGTTTCCCAGGATAAATGTTGTGTCTCTTGTGAATGTGTATTTCTCAGTGATCTTGTTCTTATGTTGCTCTTATCTATTGAAATGCAAAGAACTATAATAATGGCATAAACATTAACAAGATACACCAAAAATGCCTCTCCAAGAAGTTACGCACCACTTAGTTTCAGTCAATAACCCTTAAAGAGGGTCGAATTTCAGACCACACCCTTGTCTGATGAGAGATCATGAATAAAAATGAGAGTTTTATCTCTTTATATAGTATCAATGACCTTTAATTACAATTAGGTCATAAAAAGGCCAACATGGCCAAATTACATTAAAATCCAGTTTTTACATAAATGACAACAATTAAACCCTAATTTCATCTTCAAGGGTGGCGTCATGCCATTCTAGGGTGACGTTAGGCCCCCAAGGTGGAACGCTAGGCCTCAAATGCAAAACATTTGGCCTCCAAAGGCCCCAAATGCTGCCACACGTGCCAATTAGCACACAACTGCCCATCATAAGTGCAAACCCTAACTCTGGGTGACGTCAAGGTCAAAATGATGACATCATGTGCTCTCAAGAGTCAACGTCCTGGAGGAAAGGCAAAACCCATGTTGATCTAGCTCTGTCGAAGTGTCCCTAGTGCAACATCCTTCTTTCTTCTTGATGCCAGCCTCTGGTTTCTCTTTCCCCCTGGTGGGGTCACAACATCCATCTGTTGGGCTTTCAGCCCCATGGAGGTTCAACCTAATCATTCCCCCATATGTACCTATCCACCAGGCAAAGTCCTACAGCAAAAACAAGTACGCCCTCCATGGGCTCATACGTCACAGGGATCATAGCAATGTCAATCACATCTAATAATCAAATTACCCAAACATGTGCATCAAACCCCCCATTATCCATACAAATGCTCAATGAGGCTATGCCACCAAGAGCCACTACCCTGGTTTGGTGACCAGATAGATGGTAGTGTCATACCACTACATGCCCATGGACCTAATAAGTCGACTCATGATGAGACCTCCCATCCACCAACTAGTACCTTGAGTTTTGATTTATTTTATGGGTCCCCTTTTCTTACTGAGAAGCCTTTTATTGATTTCTCAAGAATCCATGGGCAAAGCATCTCAAAGGTTTCATTTTGGCTTTTAACTCTTGCCAGCTACTTTTACCCCCTGGACCTTTAGCCCCTTCTTCCCACAAGGCAAGGTACAACCCTTCCTAGCGTGGCAAACCCAATGCTCGAACCAAGGTGGGGGAAGAATGAGAGGAGTAAGGATGGAAGGTGGTAAGTATGGAGGGAATGGACGATGACCTTTCATAGACCCACCCATTGGCAACCCATCCTAAAGGGGGATCAACTTACTAGGGCATCATGTCACCCTCCCAGGTATGAGCAAGTCAAAGAGCATAATTTCCAAGAAAAAGTTATGAAATGAAGGAGAATTCAGCGCAACATATTCAAGTGCTTCAATAATCAGAGTGACACATACCATGATACCCGGACTCATTACCTCATGGAGCAAGACTTACTACTACTTCAGGACCAGGCTGGTGGGATAGATATTGTTGTTGCTGATAGATGGGCTGCACTGAAGAAAAGATGGGCCCTCCGAGGCCATGCTCAAGTCATCCAGCTCTCGGCACTCCATGTCTAGGACTTGTGAGCCTCGAGACACGATCTCCTTAGTTATCCCTAGGATAGGGGATAACACATCTAATTTCCGTCATTTCTGCCATCAGTCAAACCATATTTCTATATCCACACATTGCTCAATCATATTGAAATGGCATTCTCCTCTAGTGTAACTTCATGTTGATCAACTATATCAACTATATCATTTTTTTCTCTTTATATTCACATTCAAAATAGGCAAATTCAAGAAATTTTAAACAAGGGGAGTATGATGCAGGAATGTTGAGATTTATGACTGTCAACAAAATAATCGATGGAACCAAAACTCACCGAATTTCTGAAATAGCCTCCTCACAAGTGCACTAGAGAGAGAGAGCAAAAGCCAAGCACAAATGTTGAAAACAGAAATACACGAGTGCGTCCAAGAGAAAAATGTCAATCACAAGAGAAACACCAAAATTCGGTGCCCTTAGGTTTATAACACTTTATATTTCAAATCAAGAAGACCACAAGATGAGATAATACAAATGAGAGCTTGAGTTGTGAATTTATATACAACTCAAGTGAGGCGTCCTCCTCGAGGGCATTATATTGCTTGGAGGGAGCCTTATGAAAACTAGAGGTTGTATGCTCCAAGAAGCATCTGGAAGTGTTGTAGTGCTTTGAAAATACCATAGGCTATTGAATTGGTTAAGTGGGAATTTGTTGAGAAGGAAGCCCTGTGGAGCTTTAGTTTGCACATTGGTGCATTGAGTTTACCAATGGGCATTGCCTTCGCTAGGATAAGACCAATTAAGGTGGCATAGGTAGTATCCCGAAGCATAACGGTTCAAGAAAAATAGAGTATGGATTGTTAGAACTTAGAACCTTAGAAATGGCTAGAGGTGGTGTATCATTGGAAGGTGTGTCGTTGAGAAGAGTCATCAACGTGTCTGAGAGGATTGTGTGGGCCAAAGTGGACAAAATGGATATGTTGGAGGAGAAAGAGAGGCCTCGGAAGAAACAAAAGCATAGAGCTGTGGAAAAGTGCAGCTGGAAGAATGAGCAAAATGAACTTGTTGCAGTGATAAATTAAGAGCGTGTAGCAGCAGTAGTTGGTGAAGAGAATGAGGTTGATGTGAGCGTGTAGCAACAGTAGTTGGTGAACAAAATGAGGTTGATGTGAGCGTGTAGCAGCAGTAGTTAGTGTGGGAAGAGGCAGACAATATGCATTTCGTTGAAAGCATGCCTAAAGAATTTGAGGAGGGTGAAGTGGATTGCATATCCCATGAAGTTGCAAAAGAAGAGGTTGTGTCAGAAAACCATCACGAGCAGCCATGGAGATCTTAATAGACCTGATGCCTATGTTGCAAAGACAAGAAGCTAAGATAGCACCATTAATGGAGGTCCTAACGGGAATTGATGATTCCCTTAAAAGTGGGCTTGTTGATTTGAATGAAGGTGTGGAAGTGGCAGGTAATGGAGAGACTACCAAGTTTGAGGTCAAGGACCAAGAGGTCAACAGTAGCATTGAAGACGATTGCATCCAAAGAAGGGTAGAATCTAGTGATGATTGCACCAATGGATCACCAGAAACAACTATGCATTGGTGAAATCCCGATAGCCATTATGCCTATGCAACAAAATGAGGATGCAACAAACCCTAAGTAGATGGATGGGTTCTAACTTCTTACAGTCAAAGGAGGAAGTACAATTTGATAAGGTGTCACTACAGGAGAGAAACATAAATGGTGAAGATGACCAGAGTGTTAGGTTAAACTTGACTCGGCGAAATAGTCAAAGTTGTTAGTTCAACATTGGTGCTCTCGGGCACATGGTTTTGGTAGCCCGTGAATTACATGTAATGAAATCCTTTAAAAGGTTGGTGATACTCCAATGTAATGTGTCAAGAGTTGAGCAGTGAAGGCTCATTTGGCCAGGGCCAGGAGGTTGGTCAGCTTGGTCGGGTTTGGCCAAGAGGAATAATAGATCTATTATTGGTTGGTTTTTCCCATAAAGGTTTTCTAGGATAAATCTTGTGTGATTTATGTATAAATCTCGTGTGATATGTATGCACGTTGCTATGTTCTTGTTAATTTTATCTCTCTTACATTTTAATTTCCTAACAACTAGTATCAGATCAGTTATTGGCTTCAGGGTGATGCCTTTGTGAGTAAGGATTTGGCTCGGGTCTGTGATAAACCGTGTTACAGTGGGAGCTTTGTAGTATTGATTATTGTGGTGAAAAGAAACGGCGAGCAATGCAAAAAAAAAGATCGAAAAATTTAATGGGCAAAGTTTTGAGTTGTGGAAAGTTCAAGATGGAATATCTTTTGGTAGACAAAGATTAATGGGTTGTTGTAGATACAGGTACTGCACCTACAGGAATGTCAACAGAAGATTGGACAAAGTTGGATCAGAAGGCAAAGAGCACAATCTAGTTTTGTTTCTCATATTCAGTATTACTGAATGTGTCAAGGGAAGCTACAACCAAGGCATTATGGAATAAGTTAGGGGCTTTGTATCAGTCTAAGTCCCTAGTAAACAATTTTTTTCTTGCGGAAGAAGTTGTACAACCCAATGTTACCAGAACCGGACCGCTCATTGAACCGGTCAACCCCAAAAACTGAAACCGAACTCGAACCGGGAAAAAACCGGAAAAAAAACAGTCACTAAAAATACATAAAATATTAAAATTTTGAAAAACAAATACATATTCATGTGCATCCATGTGAATCCAAACCATTATACACAAATTTGCAAAGTTTCTCATAAGTGGGGGGCTCTAGACAATTCTAGAAGCTTTCCGTGCATGCCCCTAACCCTAAATTAAAAAAAAACACTAATTTATCCTTACCTTTTCCGACCACGAGCATCTTCAGCAAAAAAAATTGATTCCGTACGGAACCGGTCAAAAGCGGTTTGATGAGTTGAATCGGACCGGTCGGGGCTCAAAACCGGTTGGACTGACCGGTTTTACCGGTTCCGGTTCGGTTCTTGTAACACTGGTACAACATGAGGATGAAAGATGTGTTAATGATTGCAGCTATTGGAAACATCCTCCAGCCTACAAACCTGTGAGATGTGGAATATAGAAACTATGTGAAGTCTTACTCTCAGCTTACAAACCTGAGAGAAAGCCCCTAATAAAGGATTTGTGGTTCTAGCCTGGGACAGGGGCTAGGAATGTATATGGCCTCCTCCATGACGTGAGAGAGAAGAACTCCAAATGATTATCCAAAGTAAGAGCGATCTGTTGAGTTAGGGAAATCCCGAAAAGCGTTGGGCACATTATCATGAGAATAAGAACAAAGATGATGTGATGGCCTCCTCTGAACAGCAGCAGAGTTGATGAGAAGACTCCAGATGATCCTCCTGTTGGTGGCAGTGGGAAAGCAGATCTGTAGAGCAGACATGACTATGGTTGAGCATAAGTGCACATGTGAGGACGTAGCTCATCTGTGTAATGCAGTGACTCAGGTCTATGGCATCCCTATGGATGTGGCCCCTAGTGGATGAGCACTAGTGGGTGTATCAGATCCTTTGTTATATATTGTTCAAGAGTCAGACCTACCTGTAACCCTAGTCATTGTGTAAAGGGTACAGGTCGGCCCTATCTTATTGTGTCTAAAGATAAACTGTAAAAGATAATTAATAGTAATAGTAATAGTAATTATTATAATAATAAACAATTAATATGTCTAAGTGAGGTCGGCCCTATTGTGTCAATAGACACTCTAATTGATAGGACAAGTCTAATATAAGTAAGATGAAATCTTTCATTGTAGACACACACACACTTGTGAGTTTTGGAAATTTCAGCAAGTACACTTCTTGGTAAAAGTTGCGCACCTCTCTTGGGCGCTAGGGTTTCTAGGTTTTGTGCACCCTCTTGTGTGCTAGGATATTCTTGGTGGTGAAAAGGTCTTTCTCTTGAAGAGTATAGCAAAGGATTTGGCTGGGTTTGTCTCCCTTGTTTGAGAAGGGTTTCCCAGGATATATCTTGTGTTCTTGTGCATGGTGCTTCTTCATGTGATCTTGGTTGCTGCAGCATTTATGGTTATCGTTAATTGTTAAAATGAAATGAACTTCATATTTAGCCTAAATGCTATGAAAAACTAACATGGTATCAGAGCATAGGTCATGAAAGAACCCGTTGCACAAGCATTCACCAAGTCTCACAAGCATTCTTCACAAGTAAAAGGAAAAACGTCACTGTTGTCGTACATGAAAATTAGGGCTTTTTATTGAAGAAGATTTTCAGCCCCAAAACCATCTAGAAAAGTGTGCCCTAACCCAAGGAACGCTTTGGCACCTTCAGCACACCTTTTTAGTGGGTAGATCTCCCGGAAAGTGAAACCCTAGTTTTCACAAAGTACCAAAAGTACCAGAAAACCAAAAGTACTAGAGTACCAGAAAACCAGAAGCACCAATCCAAAAATCCGTTGGTCAAGTTTAAGGGGGTAAAATTTGGATTTTCAAAAATCTGACTGCACCAGCGTACTCGCCTCAGCTCAGCGCATCTATCCCCTCAATCAGAATTTCAAAATTTGAAGTTTGAAAAATTAGGGTTTCCTCATAAAACCCCAAGTTGCAGTTGCAGTTATAGCTTCAGAATCAGTTGCAGTATCAATTGCAATTGCAGTATCAATTGTGTATCAGTTGTTGTACCAGTTGCAGTCACCCTTGAAGTTCTTTTTAGGAGTTGGTAAACATTACCACCGATACCAGATGGTGCCACTACCTACAAATGCTATCATAGGTATGTACTCACATATGTTTAAATTGTTAAGCTTTAAAGGGTATTTGCAGAAGGGATCTCTTGTCATAGATCCAGAAGGATCTCAAGATCCAACACATTCAGAAGAATAATGCAACCCAGGTTTGATTATTCTGACATGCATCTATTTGTTATGACATTTATTTGATATAGGTTGCATGTTGAAGCTATGACCATCATACTAACCTTTGGTCAAAATTAAAGTCAAGATATTAGATGGACTAAAGTTGAGATCATAGAGTTTGTTCTCTAACCCAACCTTCTGTCAAGATAGAATATTGTCCTAGTACAAAAGACAGGTTGAAGAAAGCACTTGTTATCTTGAGAGAAGGAGACTTGGAAGAAAAGCAACACACTGGAAGTGAAGACTCCAAGTTTGATTGTTGTAATTGTCATTCCTCTAACTTATATTTCTAAAAGTTTGCTACATTACAAGTAGGTGTTGTAGCTGTGATAACAATCCTTATATTGTTTTGATTCTAGAGATGTACTCATTATTCTCCTCTAGGAGATATTCATGTTTTGGTTCCTCTTGTTTTCTTGTTCCAGATAGGTCAAGAACAAAGGAAGATGCTTATCCTTTAGAGGGAGTCACAATGACTCAGAGGGAGTCAAAACTATTTGAGAAAGAGGAAGAATTGAACCATCCTTGAGACAATCAATGCAATAATGCATGATCAGAATCCTTCTATGATTTCATGGGAAGAAGCATGCATGATGCAGTATATGTTCAGAACAAGAGTCTTCACCAGAATAGAAGCCTTCACCAGAGTGAAGCCTAAAATTAAACACTTCAGGTTATTTGGATGCCCAGTGTACTTGCATCCAAAGAGAAGAAGTCCAAGCTAGATCCTTTAGAAAGAAAGGATACAGTGAATCTTCAAAGACATTCCAAATCGATCGACGATATCCCTGGTTAGAGACATATTGAGATAAGCAGAAACGTTGTCCTTGAAGAAGAGATAATCTTTCAAAGATCCAAAGAATCTCAGATGGAGATTGACAATAAGACTATACCTTCTCCCCCTTCAGTAATTCAGAGGGAGAAAGACATTATTCCAGTTGCTCCAGTTGATATGTTCAGAGATATTGCAATAGGGCTTAAAAGGCCTACCTAAACTCACTCCACTAGAGGCAAAGAAACATACAAGCTTCTCAAGGCACATTCCGAGAAAGCAAAAGGAGATTTTTCGAGCTATCCTTCAGTCATAAGCCACTTCATTGATGCTGAGGCTTCTTGTCTTAGAGAAGCAACAAGAGAACCTGTACGACAAGATGCCATAACAGAAGAATACCAGTACATCTTAAAGAATGATGCATAAGATATTATTCAGGGACCAGAAAGGGAAGTCTGTGGTAACTTCCAAGTAGATCTATAAGATAAAGCATGCAAGTGATGGAAGTATCAAGAAATACAAAATGAGATCTATAGCCAAAGGTTCCTCATAAACAGAGGGAGTTGTCTATGATAAGACACTTAATCCAGTAAGCCCGATACACCTCCATCTGCACTACCATCCATGAATTGGAAACTACATCAGATGGATGGATTCTTGATGAGTTTGGGTTTCAACAAAAGAATTGCTTATCCAAACCTATATTATTACAGTGTTGGTGACAAGAGCTTGATTTTGATGACTTATTCAGAAAGCCTTGTTGTTGAAAACAAGCAAGCAGTGACTTCTGATTTCATAAAAGATCTGAGTATGATACACTACTTCTTGGGACAAGAAGTATGACAGAGGACCGATGAAATTTTCCTGATTCAAGGAAAATATACAGTGGGAATATTAAAGAAGTATAATAGAATGCAAATCCACCGTGATGGATTTAAAGAAGAAGATTGATAATGATTCAGACGAGACTAATCCACAGTTGATTGGATCACTGATGTATCCGGTTAACACCAGACTTGATTCATGCCATGCAGCGAATGTGATGAGTCAACCGAGACAGACTCACTAGGAAACAACAAAACATGTATTAAGACACAGTTGGATATGATACAAGATATGCCTCTAGTGTGAACTTGAGTTTGCAGAATATGGTGATTCAGATTGAGCAGAAAGTACAGTGGACCGGAAGAGTACATCCAGTTAATGTTCTACCTTGAAGTCTTCCAGGGTTTCCTGACACAGCAAGAAACAAAACTATGTGGCCATGAGTGCACCAGAGACAGAGTATATATAGCAGTGAGTGTGCGAAGCAATGTGAATTCACAAACTACCGACAGATTTACCTGACCATGAGATGGATCCTATGATGATGACAGAGAGCCACGTGTAAAGCCCCGAGTTTCTTGATGAATCAAAACACAACGAGATGAAATACTTTCATATCAGAGATATGATACAGAAGAAAGATTGTATACTTGCAGTACCTTCCTACACCTGAGCAAATTGCAAACATTTTACTTGGTGAAGAACTCCTTCCGAGTTAAGAGGGAGTATGGATTACCATGGGCCAAAAACAAAACTCAGAGTACATCGGTATGAGACTTGGCTTGATGGAGAATGCCTCCCTAGCTGAGAGGGAGTGTTAATGATTGCAGCTAGAGGAGACATCCTCCAGCCTACAAACCTGTGAGATGTGGAATATAGCAGCTATGTGAAGTCTTACTCTCAGCTTACAAACCTGAGAGAAAGCCCCTAATAAAGGGTTCGTGGTTCCAGCCTAGAACAGGGGCTAGGAATGTATATGGCGTCCTCCATGACGTGAGAGAGAAGAACTCCAGATGATTATCCGATGTAAGAGCGATCTGTTGAGTTAGGGAAATCCCGAAAAGCGTTGGGCACATTATCATGAGAATAAGAACAAAGATGATGTGATGACCTCCTCTGAACAGCAGCAAAGTTGATGAGAAGACTCCAGATGATCCTCCTGTTGGTGGCAGTGGGAAAGTAGATTTGTAGAGCAGACGTGACTATGGTTGAGCATAAGTGCACGTGTGAGGACCTAGCTCATCTGTGTAATGCAGTGACTCAGGTCTATGGCATCCCTATGGATGTGGCCCCTAGTGGATGAGCACTAGTGGGTGTATCAGATCCTTTGCTATATATTGTTCAAGAGTCAGACCTACCTGTAACCCTAGTCATTGTGTAAAGGGTACAGGTCGGCCCTATCTTATTGTGTCTAAAGATAAACTGTAAAAGATAATTAATAGTAATATTAATAGTAATAGTAATAGTAATAGTAATTATTATAATAATAAACAATTAATATGTCTAAGTGAGGTCGGCCCTATTGTGCCAATAGACACTTTAATTGATAGGACAACTCTAGTATAAGTAAGATGAAATCTTTCATTGTAGAGACACACACACTTGTGAGTTTTGGAAATTTCAGCAAGTACACTTCTTGGTAAAAGTTGTGCACCTCTCTTGAGCGCTAGGGTTTCTAGGCTTTGTGCACCCTCTTGTGTGCTAGGATATTCTTGGTGGTGAAAAGGTCTTTCTCTTGAAGAGTATAGCAAAGGATTTGGCTGGGTTTTTCTCCCTTGTTTGAGAAGGGTTTCCCAGGATATATCTTGTGTTCTTGTGCATGGTGCTTCTTCATGTGATCTTGTTTGCTACAGCATTTATGGTTATGGTTAATTGTTAAATGAAATGAACTTAATATTTAGCCTAAATGCTATGAAAAACTAACAAGATGGAGACTCGGTAACAAAGCATCTAAACACCTTCAATACTGTGGTAAGTCAGTTATTGTCTGTTGATATAAAGATTTTTGATAAAGATAAGTGTAACAGTTTATTGTGCTCTTTACCAGACTCATGGGATAGTCTAGTTGTGGCCATAGGCAATAATGCAACTACTTAAGTTTCGATGATGTGGTCTCATCCTTGTTGTCGGAGGAGATGAGGTGGAAAAACATGGAAAGTCGAAGCACAGATGCCTTAATTGTAAGAGGATGCTCCCAGGAAAGAAACAAAAATAAGTCCTCAAGTGGGAGATCTAAATCTAGAGAAAGATCTAAATCTCCAGGAAAATCTATAAAGGTATGTTGGAGATGTGGAAAAGAAGGGCATTACAAGGAACAATGTAGATCCAAAAGTGTTGAGAGAGGGAAGGGATCTGATGATGCCCCTTCTACAAAAGCAAAAACCTTTGCAGATAAAGGAGGGGATGTGTACTTGGCTTCTTCAAGCACACGTACAAATCATGAGGCATGGTTGGTCAACTCGGGTGCATATTTTCATATGACTTGTCGCAAGAAGTGGTTTTGCGAGTGTAAAAAGTAGGATGGGGGTGATGTTTTTCTAGGAGATGACTCGACAACAAAAATCATAGGACGAGGAAAAGTCAAGTTGAAGCTCATGGATGGCAGTATTAGAACACTCCCTGGTGTTCTGCACATTCCAGGATTGGCCAAGAATTTGATTTTTGTAAGCAAGATGGACAATGCAGGGGTAAAAACAATGTTTGAAAAGGAAACCTGTAGGATGATTTGAGGAGCAATGGTGTTGCTAAGAGGAGTTTGGATTGGAACTCTGTGTAAGTTGTTGGGAAGCACTATTAGTGAGGGTGCAAGAGTTTCGTTGTTCCTCAGATTGGAGCTGAAGAAGGAAATACTCATATAGTCTCTGGAGAAAAGATTATGTTGTGGCATCAAAGACTGGGGCATATCGAAGAGAAGGGGCTTTGAATACTACATGGTAAAGGTATGGTTGAAGGTATGTCGAATTGCTCTCTGGATCTTGATTTCTATGAACATTGCTTATATGCGAAGCAGAATCGGGTAAGATTCTCCTCTAGTGCTATGAAAGCAGGGGGAATTTTAGAGTTGGTGCACAGTGATGTGTTTGGACCTATGACAATTCCATCACTAGGTAAATCTGTGTACCATGTCTCATTTATAGATGATTTATCGAGGAATACAGGGATTTATTTCCTTAGGAAGAAATCTGAAGTCTTTGACAAATTTAAAAAGTGGAAGGCTCTTGTGGAAATCAAACAAAGAAGAAAATTAAGGTGTTGAGGACAAATAATGGTGGAGAATTCTGCGGGAATAAATTCAAAGAATTCTATAAAAAGTGCAGTATAGCAAGGCAGAAGACTACTCCATACACAGCTCAGTGGAATGGAGTTGCAAAAAGGATGAACACGACACTGATGGAAAGAGCAAGGAGCATGTTCAAGGGTGCTAGGTTGGGACAGGAATTTTGGGCAGAGGCAGTGGGCATTGCATGTTACCTAGTAAATTGATCACCCTCATCAGCGTTGGATGACATGACTCCACACAAGGTATGGACTAATAAGAAACCCTCTCTAACACATCTCAGGGTTTTTGGCTATGATATTTATATACACGTTCCAAAGGAAAATAGGAGTAAGTTGGATAAAAGGGTTGAAAAGTGTATCTTTATTGGCTATAAAGATGATCTAAAAGGTTATAAACTTTGGAACCCATAAAAACTAATGTTGAGATTTGGTAGCTTGGAGGTACTTCTACATTGGCAACGCTCAGCATATGGAAGGGACCAAGCAAATTTTCTCCTAGTGACTTTATAAAGTGATTTTATAAAGTTGGGTCTTTTTATTTTTTGATGTAAAAGTAACTTTATGATGTTTTGAGTCACTTTAATGACTTAAGTGACCTCAACGAATCATCAAGTCGTGACCATTGATCTCATGAGGGCAAGATCTAATCTTGACCATCAATCTCATTGGAAGACCAAGGGTTAGAACAGTTACATTTAAAAATTGATAAAAGCAGCTCATTAGGAGAGGAGGGCGCACACTTTGAGGAGAGAGTTGTGGGAGGTGAAGGATCACTCATCCCAAGAGAACTTTTTGAGCGTGGAGAAAGGAGAAGGACAACAAGCAGGGAGGCGCATCTTTCAAGAGAGGAAGAGGGCACGTATCCCAAGACAGATGTTGATATAGAACAGGGTCGTACAGTGGCTAAAGGAATCCGTACTGTACAGATTTGTTGGAGGTACAGCTAAGGTATGCACTGAAATCATGGTTCAGATTTCAATGCAAGTTGCTGGTTATTTCTAGATTTCCCTTTACTGTTGGTACAGAAGTTTCTACCCACTGTTCATGAAAGTTAATGCTGAAGTACAGGTTCTACAATTCAGCATTGTAACAGAAATTTAATGCAGTTTTTTTTTTGTCTGAAACTTGGCACGGATTTCTAGAATTCGTGGACAGTTTTCAGGGTATAGAAGAGGCACATTTTTGTTTTGAGTTGGGTTCTATTATTGCTGCAAATGACTGTTGTAATCTCAGCATCTTTCTCTGGAGCTTAATAAAAGATTTCTCCTCAATTTGTCACATTTTCTGAGTTATTCTTCTTGGGTTTTACCCAGATTTTTGTATGGTGCATTATGGATATTTTGTCCACTGTTAGAATATGATTCCACTGCAGATTTAGTTTCAGAACTACATTATTTAGTGTTTATGCTCATTAAGTACAGCTAGTAAAGGTTTTAATGCTTGGCTGTTAAGACTTAATTGGAGGCTGAAATTTGGGTATAATATAGTGATTTTCTGAACTAATTTCAACATGGTATCAGAGCAGGTTGCTCTGAAGTTCAATGGGCAGAATTTTGGCACTTGGGACAGCAAGTGATTTGCTGGTACATTTGCTTGAAGAAGACAGAAAAATGTGCTTTGTCAGGTGGACAAAGATGACTTCTAGCATCAGGTTTGAACATAGATTGGAGGCGGTTTCCAACTACCTGCAGTGGAAGGTTAGAATCAGCAGTGTTCTCAAGGAGAACAAATTGTGGTCGTTTGCGAACACCGTTGTAGCTGTACCTACAAATCCCACAGCTCTTGATGTTCATGAGGTGAATGAAGCTAAGACTCGGAGAATCATTTTGGACGGGGTCAAAGACCACCTTATTCCACGCTTGGCTGAGAAGAAGACAGCCAATGAAATGTGGGTTGCACTGAAAGGCTTGTATGAGGCTAAGAACGAGAACCGGAAAATGATTCTCCGAGACAAGCTCCATGGAGCTAGGATGGTCAAAAGAGAGAGTGTGGTCACCTACCTCACCCAGGTTGCACGGGTGAAGGACGAGTTGGCAGCTGTAGGAGAAGTCATTCCTGACTCAGAGTTGGTGCGGATAGCCCTCAAAGGCTTCACCAAGGAGTGGGAGGTTTTCGTCAAGTGTGTGGTGGGGAGAGACAAGCTCCCTAACTGGAGCAGATTATGGGATGATTTTACACAGGAGGAGATCCGGGAGGGGTCTCAAGAAAAGGTATTGGATGGTGCAGACGACAAGAACGTTGCTCTTGTGGCAAAGGGCAATGAGAAGAAGAAGGACATGAGTAAGGTGAAATGCTTTGCATGTCACAAAATTGGCCACTATGCTTGATCAGGATTATTTTCGGCACAAAATGAGAGCGGAGATATAATAAAGAAATGCACAGAGATATCGCAGATATTCAATAATATAACAGAAATATATTAGAGATGCAACCATTAACATAGATATACAGTGATACACGATTTCTATTAATGAAATAAATGTACAGAGACTATAAAATACAGAATAAAAGACTCGATAGAATAGTGGCAGCTTACCTCTGAGAAGAGATGTGACGGCTACTCGCATTCGCAAGAAGATGATTACAATGAGGCTTTGAAGGCCTTTTTACAATAAACCGGAATGCCAAAAACCCTAGACATCCAAAAACCTAACCCTAGGAGATGAAGCGCCAAAAGTCATGAGGGCCCCGTTTCGAATATATCAGAGATGCAACCATTAACACAGATATACAGTAATACACGATTTCTATTAATGAAATAAATGTACAGAGACTGTAAAATACAGAGTGAAAGACTCAATAGAATGGTGGCAACTTATCTCTAAGAAGAGATGTGACAGCTACTCGCATTCGCAAGAAGATGATTACAATGAGGCTTTGAAGGCCTTTTTACAATAAACCGGAATGCCAAAAACCCTAGACATCCAAAAACCTAACCCTAGGAGATGAAGCGCCAAAAGTCATGTGGGCCCCGTTTGGGTAAGTTGGTGCATCAACTTCCTGAACTCGTAACTTTTGCATACGATCTCCGTTTTAGGCGTATGATAGCTCGTTGGAAAGGTATCGTCGAGGAGATTCATTTTGGGCGCTCAAATATGCCTTCGGCTATCATTGAGAACCTCAATCTCAAAAAACATTCATTTAGGCCCTCAAAATGGCCCCAAAAGTTAAAACCTGCTAAAAATAGTAAATTGTCAAAATTGTCAAAAAACTGTTTTGAGCCAGTCAGAAAAGGTGGGTGGCCACCGATATCCACCTGGATCAATGCTAGTCAATGTCTGAACAAGAAGAAGAAGAAACCGGAACCAGAGGTGGCAGCATCAACTCAAATTGCAGATTTTGCTGAGAAATTTGAGAAGGAGTTCTCTCTCATGGCTAGTCCCGTGGGCAGTGGATGCCTAGTGTTCGAGGACATTGAGTCGTGGTTTGTGGACAGTGGTGCCTCTCGGCACATGACCAAAGTTTTCCTCGATCTTACAAAGATAGACTCAGACTGTAGAGTGAATTGTGGAGCCGGCCCACAACTTGCAGTAAATGGGGTTGGAAGGGTGAGATTCCAACTAGAGTCAGGAGGTCTTCTGGAGGTTGGCGAGGTGTTATATATTCCAGATTTGACAGTTAATTTGCTCTCAGTGTCAACTTTGGATGAGAGTGGATTTGGAGTTGTTTTCGACGGTGGACATGTGTTTTTATATCCAGTGGGAGCAACTGTTGACACAGCAATGATGCTTGGTGTCAAGTATGAGGGCTTGTACAGGTTGTTGGGTAGACCTGTGTTGGGGTCCATGAAATATCCCTGATCCCGCCGATCAAGATATTTGCCACTGATCTACTATTTTGTCTTGCAGATCTGATACACTAGGGGTTTCTGGATGCGTTTCAGTTGTATGTTTGAGATCTTAATGGTTATTGCAGGTGCATGTGGGTTATTGCATGTGCATGTTGGTTATTACATGTGCATGTTGCATGTTTAAGGTTTAAACAACATATAAAGGATGCATGCA